>VNJR01010570.1:0-10618 GCA_008042585.1 Drosophila punjabiensis
CGACGACGCTCCCTGACAACCTCATGCTGCTCCTCCTTGTCCTCCTTCTCCGGGTGGGCGCCGCCGTTCTCGATGATGCAGAAGAGCTGCAGGCACTTGCGCATCACGTAGATCATCAGCAGAATGATCAGGTTGGTGGCAAACAAATGTTTGCGCGGCGCCAGGAACAACATCCTTCCTGAGCACACTTGGCACTGGGTCTAGCTATCACAGAAGCGAAAACTCACACTCTCGACGGACGACTATTCAGGGCTGACTATCGCTGTGGAAGAACATCGACGGAATGAAGAATGCCCAGCCAGCGATCACCTTATATAGGTCTGCAAGATATCTTTCTTCACTACCTGTACCTTGGCCTGAGTACCCTTTTCCTCGTTTAGGTAGCCTACACCCTTGGTTTTCCTGGGACAACTGTGACTGTACCTTTGGGTGTAACCAGGTAACTTGGTACCTAGCTGGGCATAAGGTCTAGTCCTTCAGATTAGGTAATCAGTTGCTGGCCAAATGTGTTTATGATTTTGCGGAAAATGTTCTACTCGAAATCGACCTTATCGACAACAGACAACGACAGGCAGCAGCAGCAGCAGACAGTAAATGCATCAGTAGCCGTAAATACAGCATTAAGTTTCCTTCCACAGAACGGCAAGTCTGAGCAAGCAGCCAACAAAGGCTCAAGAAGAGCCTGCAGAGGCACTGCGAGAAATGGCTAAAATGGTTTCCCTAAATCTGTCTCGGGGAAAATTATAGTTTTATGGTTAGTTTTTCTCATTAGGGAAATTTCATGGCAAACCAAAATAAGGTATTTTGTATATAAAATTCTAAGTAAGAGGGTTTCTTTTATAGAATTATTATTTATTTGAAATCAAAACCGCATTTCTTGCTATAGTTTAAAATATTAAGTTTAAGTTATTACCTTTTTCACTTTAATAAATATAAATACTAAATGACCTATTTTCACTCAATTTTTCGTTTTTTCACATCACAATTTTTTATACCCAATAAGTTCTTGAATAATCCATATATATTTCCCTATGGCATAACAATAAGTAAGCTCAAAACATAATAATGGTTTCCATATGCTCATAGTCTATCGTTTTAGCCTGACTTCTCTTTAAGACCTCTTAGCAATCCTCTTAGGAAAGTCTATCCCCTGCTGCCTTAAGCTGCCTTTAAACACTTTCAAAGAGACTTTCCCCCAAAAAGCAATCGCCAGGAATATTTCGCCTGGTGCACAGCCTGCATCCTTTCCCATCCAATAGATGCATCTGCAGCAAACTGAATTTCCCCCGGCATTGTCGCTCTTAGTGCTGCTGCTGCTGCTGCAAAAAAAGTGGCATAAATTCACAAATTGAATATAAATAAATTTCCTGCCAGGCAATCGCACCAAAAAAAAGGAGGAATAAATATGCTGGAAGGATGATGCATACATCCATTCCACACTCACTCATAGATATAGATATATACGTATATATAGGCTATGTGTGGCACGTGCCACGCCCCTGCCATGAAGAAGGAGCTGCTGCAGTCAATTGAATTTGAATGTGGACCAGGAAAAAGAGCAAAAACTCGAGAGAAAAACTGGCCATAAAAATGACTAAAATATGTTGTGGGCCAACACGAGCAAGAGGTGGCGCTAAAAAGCTCCGACAGCAACCTCGATTTAATCAATGGTCCAAGAACCGCATACTCATTAGGAAGACCAACGTTTTCTTTTTCCTGCGCTTTTTCACCTGCTTAAAATGCGCTCTACTTTCTCTATCATCCTAGGCAGTCACAAAAAATTGGGTGGGGAAAAAAAGGAACAAAAAGAGATATTCCCTGAGGGGAAGCCCACGAAAAGTTTTGAGGAAGACCTCGGTACGAACAAGCTCATTGGTGACTTTTTGCTTTCTGGCTTCGATTTTTCCAGCATCCCAAAAGTCCGCCAACTGCTGCTGCTGCTGTTGCACCAGCTGATGCGCCCCAGCAATTTGCCTTCATTTGTTGACTTAATCATTTGATTGCGTTTTTCTGCACGCGCTGATTGAATTTTCCAACCAAAAACCACAAACCGAGGCAAACCGAGCCAAAGGAAGCCATTGCATCGCATCGCGTCCAGGCAAAAGTTTTGGGCGTGTCCCTCGCCTGCACAACTCTGCCGGGAAATCAAGCTAATTAGTTTAATTGATAGTTGTGACTCGACGGAGATCGGGGGCGGATGAGGAGATTCTCGCGCTTGCAATTTCTACTTTGTGGCAGCGAAACACGCAAACGGAGAGTCGGAAAGTTTTGGCAGCACAACGACAGATGGCGAGATGATTTTGGTTAATAAAACTATCTCAGCTTAAGGGTGGATAAGTGGCTCAATCACAGACAAAATTGTTATTTCGAGAGTCCAGAAAATTATGAGAGCAGCTTTCCTTTCTTCAGTTTCCTTCTTAGAGAAATCTTACAAAAATATTAAATACAAATCATAAAGGACTAAGCACGTACTTTAGCCGTCATAAATAAATGTTACCTTATTTTAGACGCATTTACCTCACATGTTCGAGTTTCCTTTTTTTTCCACCGCCACAAATCAATTGAAAAGAAATATTTCTCCTCAATATATATTTATATGTGCCGCATGTGCTGGCATTAAAGATGATTTTCCTTTGAATCCTCCAATAAATCGCTCGGCCATTCGACATGAGGTGCTTTCCACTGGCTACGTGCCTTGGCCAAAAAGACGTTTCCATAAATATTTATGATGTGGCACTCGGATCTGCATTCCATCGCTGGAAACACGCTCATTGTTCTAACTGATTTTCCGCGCTGAGCATAAAAAATAAACCAAGGTAAAATCAACAAAGAGCTGCGCTTTAACCTGTGTGTCCGTTTTGGCCGTTTGTTTCGCCAGTTAAACGGGCCAACGGCGTTGACCATAAATTATGCATTAAAAAGTTCAACGTTCAACTTGATTTTGTGATTGTGTTGGGCAAGAAGAGGTCCCTGCTCCTTCAACCTAATGATTCTCTTTTTTTGGAAAATGCTTACACACGAAATAAAAACGTAATTTAATTGGAAATACAAATGAAAAACTTTTTATAATTTATAATTTTATAAATAAATAATTATACAAGTTTACTATTTCCTTAATATCCCGTCTACCCTCGACTAGAAAAATGAATTTTTCCGAGTGTCTCTCCTCGAGTCCTTTGACTATCTTTTGGGCTACCTGTCGTCGCCAAAGTTTGCAGCTCGAGGAGCTTCGTCTGGTTGGCCATTTTAAGGACATTATGCTGCAGTGGCAGTGGCAGTCACGCTGCCAGAAAGCAGCCAGCAAAATTTATTCTAATGCGATTTGCATTTATTTCGCTTGGCGTAATCTCAGCTGCCTCTTTACCCGCTCCCTTCTTAGCAACGGCAACAACAATGGCAAGAATTAAGTTTAATTTCTATTGAAATTGCCATTTTCATTCGGTTAGACAACACTCAGACCCAGACCCAGACCCGAGCTTGGAAAAACGGGCCAGTTTATGGCCTTTCAACTGACCATAATGCTGAAAACTGTCTGCTTACTTAGCTGAAGGATTGACACACAGAACCAACTGTGGAAAGGCGGAGAGAAATGAGACCATTAGGCAAAGGTACACACAGCTACAAAAACCGACAGAAGGAGCCAGTGGCAGCAGGATCATCAGGAGCCATCGGGCAGGAGGTGCAGCCGCATCTGCATCTATCAGACCAAACAATTTCCGTCAAATTTCCATGCGCCGACAAAAGCTTTTCAGTTGAGTGCCAGACAAAAGGGTACCAGAAACCAGAGACCAGAAACAGGAGCCCAGAAAACTAGCAAAGCAGCAGAAGGATGATAAGGATGATGATGACGATGATGAGTTTCCTACGAACACGACGTTTACATTCTCTATTTATGACCAATTAGTAGGATAACATCAGCACTAATTGTAAAGATAAAGTCAGCAGATTAAGTCAGTAACTAAGACCAGGTAAGATCTCGTTACTCAGCTGCTGAACTGGGAAATTTCCAAGCCCAATTAAAGGGTATTCGACAGGCTCCTTTTTGCCTCAAAGAGGACCTTTCCCCCAACTGTCTCTCTGCCTGTCTGCTTGTCTGCCTGCTGCGTGTGCCCTTATGCCTCCATGCCTTCCTGCCTTGTTGTTGTTGGCCTCCTTAGCAGGCGCATTCAAGCCCATTACTTTGCATTTTACACCTAGCAACAATATTAGGGCGAGACACGTCGCTGATGGGCGTTTGAGGCGGGGCTAGCTGGCTGCTTTGCTTGGCTTGCCTTTGCTTTGGCATAAATCCAGAAAAATACCAAGTGTAAATCTGCGGCCAAGCGAGGCGTGCAAATGATTCTGTAACGAACGCTGTCACCGCACCTTTCATTCCGCTCAGTCAACTTCGACCCCAGCTCTGAGTTCGGCACCAACTCTGACCACGATTCCAAAATTTGAATTTAACAGGACGAAAGAGGTTTTGGGATTTAAAAACTAAAAGAAACCTTAAAAAAATATATTCTATGAGCTACTTAACCAACAGGATCTAGAAGGAAGTTCTTCAACAAGAGATACTTCCTCCGAAGACTGCTTAAATACACTTTCCTTGTAAAACATTAAATATAATTACTTTTTTGTTGTTAAATCTAAATCTTGGTTAACTGATTAACATTCTACCATAATTTATGTAACCCATATGGAACCACCTCACATTTTAGCCAGAGAGAAGGTTGCCGTTGGGTCATTAGCCAAGTTTGGTTCACTGGGTCCGCCTGCATCCGCCAATGCCATTCGGATGTCATTAGTGAAGAAGGCAAAATGGAACCCCAATTCCGGATGGTGGTGGCAGGTGAACTGTGACCCCACCACCAGCCACATGCATCGTAATTTGATTTCGCAGCGGCCACCAAAATGTCGAGCAGGCCGAGTAAGGTGCTAACAGGATTTCGCCACTTGGCCAGGACGAGCAGCAGATGCATTTGATTAAATGACTGGTTCGGTTTCTTTCTCTTGCTGCGAATTCGAATTGTGAATCGACATCCCGAGCCTGGCTTTAATTGGATTGGAAATTAAAAAAGCTTTGCAAAGTTTCCCCGGACCCAGATTTATGATTCCAATTCGTTATTTATGGCGCAGGGGAGCAACTATCGCTGGTGGTCGCTCGATACATTCAATTTGCACTCCATGAAGATTTATGATTTGAGCCACTAACCCCCTACAGCGGCTAGAAAAGCATTTTTCAAATATTTTTCCATTTAGCGGGTAAAAAACAAGAACACGAAACGAAACTAAACACATTTATTGTGTAAACTCTTGTCGACAGCCGAGGATTTTTGAATATGTTTTATCAGTTTTATCCCAAAAAAAAGGCAACCAACATTTGAGGTTGAACTCTGGGGGCCGGATGCCACGAGAGCTAAATAAATATTTATTGATTTGTTCGTTTATTAATTTTTTGAAGCGATTGCTGGGGCAGCATAAAAAAGTGCTCGGAAAACGAATTTATACTTTTTATTTTATGCTTGTTGTGTGCGATGCTCTTGATTGTTTTTTGTGCAAATCTCATAAAAATTAATAATAAAATATAGAAATTGGCATTTTTGCTGGCTTAAATATCTCTGGAGTTTGATCAAAAAGCAATATACTGAAGAGTATTTTATTTTCTGGCTTTGGCATTATGAGGTTTTGCATATTTGCATCAATTATTTGATGGTCACTTTTGGGAAACCGAATGAATTCTATAAATATTTATGTTTATCTGCGTAAACATGAGATTTTCTCCGGCTGAATACATTATTATTATTTTGTGCATTGTGAAAACTCGTAAGCGCATTGTGCATTTTAATGTTTTTCAACTCAACAATTTGACTTTATTGGCATATCATTTACAGTTTGTCTTGTTTTGTTGTGAAAGTAGCATTTAAAAATGATAATTGAAGGGTTTTATAAATTTATTTTCTTATTCATTGAGGCAGTTTTTGAACTTTGACCCTTGAAGAGTCTGGTTTTGTTGTTGTTACTTTGGTTATTTATTTATTTATTCATGCTATCGGAACAAGTTTAAGCTTTTTCCCTCACTTTTTATCGCCACAACTAATGACTAAGCATAAAGCTCTCTCGCCTGATCGGTTAGGGTTTGTTCTCTTCTATATATATATGTATAGTATATTCTCTTTATGGCTTGTTCTCTTAGTATAGCACCTTCTCCCGGTGTTTGCTTTTGTAATGCCTGATTAAAGTTCAGTCTCACTTCAACGGTGAATAGCATTTAACTGTCGTCTGTGGCGGAACACGCTTTAGTTTTGTTTACGCGCTGCTGTCGACCACTTCTCCGGCGCCGCTCTAGTCTGTCTTTAATTTAGTTATTATTAACACAAAAATAGAAAAGTTTTCCCCGCACTCGTCATTATTATTATATAGTATTTTCCGACACGCGTGTGTCGGATTTAGTTGGGAGATTGTGTCACTTGCCAGCGCCATCGACAATGACATCGAAATCAGAATCAGCGGCTGGAGGCGAGGGCGGCAAACAAACCGAGCAGCATGACCAGGTAATTATATGGCTCTAAATGGGGCGAATGTGAGCTATGAAAGGTTATTAAAAGTTATATGGTGCGATTCCGTGAGTTTATCGGTCTAAATACGTGTAGATTTTCCATGAAAATCCAACGGTTCCGTCTGTGTTTTTTACCTTTGAACGGAATTTCACTCTTATCGCTTTGGACTCTTCGAAGCTGATTAGATTTCCGTAATAGCGGAATCAAAGTCAATGTCTACTTGGAGCCATCAGCTACCGGTGGAATGTGTTTTTATTATTATTTATTTTTTTTTTAAGGGGTTATAAGTAGTTGCTACTACCACTTACTAAATTCCCCAACAATAACATATGTATTTTTTTACCAAAAGAACTTGATCTTAACATAAGAGATAAAGTATCAGGCAGAGACATATGAAGAGGTAGTTTCAGAAAGCTGTTTGATGGATTAGTTAAAGCTTTACCATAACTTTGAGTATGTATATATAACTTAACGTTTACGTGTTCTATGATTTTTTTCAAACTTTTTCTCTCAAAATAAAATGACATTTTTCCTTCGATTATGAAGCTCATTAGGAGTTCATCAAAGTGTAAAAGTTTGAACTTTCAGCTCTATTTCGTCACACTTGAAAGTGTTTTTTGGTGCTAATTTTCAAGTCGAGCGAGCGTACAAAAGTTTTTTTTCTGCGGCAGCAAAATCCATTTGTTGAAACTTTTCGGGGTTTGCATGTGCAGCAGCAGCAGCGGCAGCATCACTCAATTGCAGTGAATTCCACACCGACAGGCAGGAAAGAGACACACAATCGCTTATCGATTGGATCGAAAACAATGGAAAAACTAGATGATAAATTGTCGCCCCGACAGGAGCTTGTGCCGCTGCAGGGGCCTCCTTCCTGTCCATCAATTGACACCTGCTCCCGGGGCCCGAAAAACTCGCTCAGTTGTCAACCGCTTCAACTTTTTTACACAAACCAATTGATCAAAACGTTCAGAGTCCGAGTTGGAGTTGGTATTTGAGTCCCAGAGAAGTGGGAAAGTAAAGGGAGATGAGTTGTTGTACGCATACGCATACTGGGAGATAAATGGCATGGCCATATGACTCGGATTTCGCAGGGAAGGAAAGCATGTGAATCCTTCACTGCCACCACTAATGAGCTATGCATTATAGCAGGATTAATTGTTGGTTATAATATGTATTAAATATAAACAGAAAACTTCATATTCTGAAATATCAGCCAAGTTATTTGCTTTCCGCGTTCAAATATTGCCAAATAGCCACGCCTAAATGAACTTTGGTAAATGCCAGAGATACATTTTCTGACCATTTCTGCCATTTCCAGGCCCGAAAACCGAACAAAGCCAACTAAACTGACTGACAGAAGGCCGAAGGCTGCTACCAAGTTGCCCAACGGCAATTAACAGCTAACAAGCAGGACTAACCCGTCTGCCATCCCGTTTGCTAACCAACTCTATAGCTTTCCTCAAACTCTTTGCCAATCGTTTTCTACACAGAAAAACATTTCAATTATACATTCCTAATCTGTTATAAATCTTAAAGGTTTTTGATATAAATTTCTTATTAAATTATTAAGTATAGTATTGAATTTCAGTTTATTATAATATTTTCCCAAAATACTCTAAACTAAAATGTAAATATTTTTCTTTCTGTGCCTTTTTAGGAGCCAATGGATGTGCGCATCGACATGCCGTGGGGCTATGTGGTGGGCAGGTGGTATGGCAACCGTCAGGTGCGACCCATCCTGGCGCTGCACGGCTGGCTGGACAACCTGGGCACGTGGGACAAGTTGCTACCGCTGTTGCCCAAGCATCTGGGTGTCCTGTGCATCGACCTGCCTGGACACGGATACTCCTCGAAGCTGCCCGAGGGCATTGCATACCATTTCGTGGACTACCTGTGCGTGATCCTGCGCGTGATGGAGGAGTACGGCTGGCAGAAGGTATCCCTGATGGCTCACTCGATGAGCGCCATGTTGTGCTTCATATTCGCCTCCTTGTATCCGCACCGCACTGACCTGCTGGTGAGCATTGATATTGTGAAGACGAGGTATCGGAAGCCTGCCTCCCAGATCGATTACCTGCGCACCAACATCGAGGGCTATATGGTGGAGGATGAGCGATTTGCTAATGCCAAGCGACAGGAGCCGCCTGCTTATACCTATGCCGAGCTGGAGCAGGTCCTGCACAAGGGTTCCGATTACTCGGTGGACTTGGAGAACTGCCACCACATACTGGAGCGTAATATAAATCGGTCCACCAAGTTCCCAGCCAAGTTTTACTTTTCGCGTGATGGTCGCTGTAAATACTACACAGAATTCCACACGAGTCCGCCCTTTGCCGCCGAACTGGCCAGGACTATCCGGAATGTTCCCTACTGTGTGATCAAGGGTTCCGAGTCTAATTTTATAGATGAGCAGAGCGACGAGGTCATTGGGATTCTGCGGGAGAACAATCCACACTTTGAGCTGCACGAGGTGCAGGGCACTCATCACGTTCACCTGAACAATGCCGTCGGAGTGGCTGCCATCATTAATCCGTTCATTATGCGTCACAGGCCACCACATCTGGAGACCTGGACAGTGGATGGCGAGCAGGATGAGGCCCTGCCTGAGGTGGTCAAGGAATTTAAGCTTGCCGTGGAGGATTCAGAGAATGTGAAGCGAAGGAAGAGAAAAAGCAACCTATAGCTGCTGCCAGCATCTCTGAGTCTGAGTTAGCAGTGCGATCAGGAAAATAATATTTGATTTCGTTATGCCTATGTGATGCTTCATTAAAGCCTTTTTCTGTAAAACAAATAATACTGGGTAGTAGATTTTAACTGATAAATAAAGTTATAATCCTAAATAACTCATTGTATGTGTTGAATAGTTAAGAGTTGCTGAAAAAGCAGGTATATTTATGTGTGCCAATTGAATTTCTTTTTTGATTTCAACTCATAAATTGTTAAATTTAAACTATTATCAATTGCATATTCGATAGCAAAAACAACTTCTTCAAGAGCTGACTGCTGGTTACTGTAGTAAATTTAACGCATTGAAAAAGTGCCATTCTTTTCGAGTTTGTGGCACACCTTTTTATCTCTGTTTCCGCCCAACCACACAACATATTGAACAGGCTAACTGCTGGCCGCAACCTAAATCGGTTTAAATAATTTTTCTCATTTATTTTCCCACTTTCATTTGACTCGTATGCCTTTTTTGGGTTGCGTTGCGCACCTTTTTCGATCAATCAATTTTCGGTTAGCCATTTAATTTCGCTTTAATCTTTTGGGCTACAGTTCATTGGCCACTTCATTAGTGATAAGGGGATCGGTTCGACAAACTGGAACTGGTGGCCCCATTCGCCGCTTGGTGATGCTGCTGCCGTTGCCGTTGCCACAAAGGATGTGCGCCGGCATCCACTTAAAAACAATGGGTAGGCAAAAACAAAGGAGCGCGCGGATGTGGAGTAGAGGAGCGGAGAAGCGGAGCAGAGGAGGCGGTTATATCCTGTGTATACAGCATGTGGGAGGATTTCCAGCGGGTGCCGGAAGGTATGCTACACTCTAAACAGCAGAGCCGGTGGGAGAACGGATGAAAAAACACACTGAAATCGAACCGAGAAACCGAGACCCAATGGCAAATGCTCCGAAAAAAAAGGGAAGTCCTGCGCTGCGGGCCCGGGATCCCCTGTGGACCTGCCAGGGCTTGAAAAAATAAACAAATTTAACGCTTTTATTGCCATTGCACGTTGCGGCCCAGTCGGAGGACTCCGAATCCTACTCCTACTCCTGCTACGGTTTTCTACGTAAATTAAATTAGGTAGAACCGGAAAAATTTCACCCAGCAACAACCGAGATGCGATTACGCTCTTTCCGTCGTTACGAAATTGATAGCGGATATAAATGTTTAATGTTTTGGCAATAAAAATTCTGTCTGAAGGCTGCAGGCCGCCGCCGGGAGAAGCCAAGCGAACTAAGAGGAACGGAGAAGCACAAGTCGACTGATAAAGCGTCTTTATGATAAATTCAGTTTGCGGTTAACGCACAATTTAATTTGCTTAAAAATCAATAAAAATCATTAACGAACGTTGCCCAGCAGCGCC
>VNJR01010577.1:0-11822 GCA_008042585.1 Drosophila punjabiensis
GCACATCAATGCAACGATACATCTTCTGTATATCCGCCGTGAAAACGAAGCGATATTTCCGCCAATTGAGTATGACTGCCGACATGTCGTTCTGAAGGGTGGGCCCCGTCCAAAGAATGTCGTTTAAGGATTTTCCGTTGCTGGTCCTGGAGGAGGCATCGAAGACAATTCGCTGTTTGGTCGACTGAGGCTCCTTCTTGAAGACAGCGTGATGCGGGAGCACACAAGAGGCTACATGCCTATTGGTGGAAACATCCCTTACTGAACTGCTTTCACTGCCCAGCGCCGGCGCTATTTGCTCGAGCGCAAAGAACTCTTCGATCTCGTCTACGTATCTGCTCCACCGTTCTGGATGGCTAGAGAGACGCCTCTCCAATTGTAGAAACCGATTAAGCGCCATTTGATGAGATCTTCCTAAGACCATGGCTGAATCCAAATAGGTTTTAAAGGGCAGCCGCACTACGTAGCGGCCATCCGCGCGACGCACGTGAGTCTTCTGGAAAAAGGACTCACACCAGAGGTCCCCCTCCGATGCTGTAGGGCGGTCTGGAACTGACTCGACCTCACAGAAGCGCTTCAGCAATGCCTCGGTGTCCAAAAGCACTCGATGGCAACGCACCTGGCTTGATTCCCTCATTCCTTCCGCACGCCCAGACAGGATCCATCCGAAATGCGTATTTTGAGCTATAGGCTCACCGGGCAAACCGATCCTGGTCTCTGGCAACATGATTTGCGCCAACATGTCCACTCCTAGAATGAGATCGACTCGCTTCGACCGGGAGTAGCAGGGATCTGCCAGCGAGAGCCCTCGAATATGATCCCAACGTTGCGGCGTGAAGCTAAGACTCGGCAGGCAGGAAGTAACCGAATTGAGAACATATGCTGCATCAACCTCTAAAGAAAAATTTGGATTAACAATGCTACCGATTTCGAAATTGACTGTATACTTGCAACGATACCCAAAAATAGATGCTCGGGTGCCAGACCGCTTCAGGTGCAGGGCCTGTACGACATGCTCCGATACTATGGTTGCCTCAGATTCTTGATCAATGAGCGCATTAATGACTGCTCGAAGCCCGCTAGCTGGGTTTCGTACGACGATACGAGCAGTGGCGAGAAGCACATTCTTCGAAAGGACATTCGACGAAGTCGCCGAATAGCATCAGTAGGATGCGTTTGGGTCCTCATCTGGAGTCGACTGCAGGCCTTGCTCAGATATATTCCCCACGGCTACAGGTGCGCTATGGTGCGGCGTGGAAGGCCGGACCGAAAGTGGAGCTTGGCTCGATGATTGGTAATGAGCCGTTACTGGGAAATGCAATAGTGCGTGATGACGCTGGCCGCAAATTTGGCAGCTCTTATTGCTGGTGCAGCGCGAAAGCGCGTGCGACTTACTCAAACAATTGAGACATAATTTTGCCCTGCTCACGATATTCTTTCTCTTGTAGCAGTCCAACGCAAGAAAGGTTGCGCACCGGCGCAGGATATGGTCGCCGCCACAGTGGTAACAGGCGCTAGCCGGGCGTCTTGAGCGCTCCTGTGCATTATGCACTCGCACTCGTTTGCTCGGGTCGGTAGATCCTGGGCCATTATTGGAGTCGTACGATGAGCTTCGGTTCTCAATCGCATCCATTATGACCAGCCGATCGCTCAAAAAGGATTCCAACTCCTTGTAAGTTGGAACGGTGGCACCGCTTCCTTGATGGTGCTCCCAAGCGTTGTGGGTCTCCTTGGGCAGCCTCGATGCTACGTAATACGCCAACCAGTGCTGCGATTCCCCGTCCAAGGCTTGAACGCGGCGAAATGCAGCCAGGCACACATTGACCGTGCTTAACATCGATCTTATTGATTCGGAACTATCCTTTTGCAGCCTGGGCAGCGCGTAGGTAGCGTTCATGTGGTGAGAAAAAACGAGCCGAGGATTATTATACCGTTTAATCATCATTCCCCAAGCCACGGGGTAGTTCGACTCCGTAAGCTGCATTTGCCGAATGTCATTATCGCGCCCTACCGGCAACGATTCCTTCAGAAAGTGCAACCGTTGCACATTACTCAAATTATTGTTGTTGTGAATTAGGCTGGTGAAGGCGTCATAATAGCCTGGCCAACTCACACACTCACCGGCAAATCTAGGAACTGACATCTGAGGCATGTTTAGTCGCACTTCCGGATCGGCGCCTACGCCTGTTGGTGGCGGCTGCATGGAAATCTCGGACCCAAGTTTGTCCAAGTCCTCAGCTATGGCGCAATAGGCATCCATATAACGCTCCTCGAACTCCGACAGGAAATTCTTAGCGGCATAATTTGAGCCCGCGAAACCTTCTAAATTCACGATCACGGCATCTGTCTCCCGAAACGCGTTTCTAATTTCCTCCACTTGTTTGTCCAAGTCCTCAGCTATGGCGCAATAGGCATCCATATAACGCTCCTCGAACTCCGACAGGAAATTCTTAGCGGCATAATTTGAGCCCGCGAAATCTTCTAAATTCACGATCACGGCATCTGTCTCCCGAAACGCGTTTCTAATTTCCTCCACTTGTTCCAGCCGCTTCTTTAGATAAATTCTCGTTTTCCTCGATTGCGAATCCTTCTTAAAATTCTGTAAAGTCGATCTAAGGGATTGGTAACGATTTGACTGCAAATTAACTAATTGCTCCAAAGTCGGAGCCTCCGAATCAGTTTTCATGCTGACGAGTGTAAAACAACCAAACTTTGCGCAACTCACCACCCCAAATAATCATGTAATGAGAAAGTCAATAAATTCTTGTCTCGCACACGTCTTGTCCACTTACTCCGTTTTCACAACAAGATTCTATCCAGAAGAAGCAGCCAAAACAGAAAAGAGCTCCTCGAGAGTTCCGTGACCTGCAGCTGCGGCGCCTATGTATCGCCGTCTTCCTCTCCCGTGTTTCGTCTCGCCGGGAACAAGCAAAGAAGATCGCCTCGAAAATTGCGACAACTGCCGTCGCTGCGCCTATGTATCGCAGTCCTCTTTTCAGGCCATTCGCCGAGCCGAGTTGCAAACTTTACGCGGCCGCGATCTAACGGAATCTATTTACACACAAAAATTTGTCGAATTTAAAATTTGCACTTGCAGGTTCCCCTCATGGGCCACCATGTAAAGTTGTGTCCCCTTGTAAGCGTTCAACTAGCAAGAGGTCATTGTAGGAGAGGTTCCCAAACAAGAGCAAACACAAATCAAATAAATTCACGTATAATTCTTCACTACTTACTTTAAACTAAAATTATGTACAGGTGTGTGTGTGTGTATATGCAAATATAGATAAGCGTTAGACCGGCGGCGTGCGTTCAGCGGCGCTTGCAGAATCGGACTGACTCTTGCACTCTCCTCCATTCTCCAACTCCCCGTCGTATGCACTGTCCAGCGTCGAGCGAGCTTTCTAACGTCGCTCTCCCGTACAATGGGACAAGCGACATAACTGAACACCCCGTAGGCTTCAAATCCATCCGGAGTACTAGAATCCCGTAGACATCGCGTCCATCCGGAGTACTAGAATCCCGTAGACTTCGCGCCCATCCGGAGTGCTAGATCCCCGTAGATTCCGCGCCCATCCGGAGTATTAAATTCCCGTAGGCTCCGCGCCCATCCGGAGTATTAGATTCCCGTAGGCTCCGTGCCCATCCGGAGTGTTAAATCCCCGTAGGCTCCGAGTCCATCCCCGTAGGCTCCGAGTCCAGCCGGAGCACTAAGCCCCCGTAGGCTCCGAGTCCAGCCGGAGCATTACAACCCGTAGCGTCCGCGTCCATCCGGAGTAGTCCTCCCCCGTAGTGTACGAGCATACCCGCCATTAGCCTCCGAGTCCAGCCGGAGACACTCACGGCCGGGATCCGCAGGTGCAACGACCGCATCCACCCCGTGTCCGAGGTCCATTTACCGGCACCCGAGTCTCGCACCACCCAACGCGATCGGGCCCGAATTCCCCGAATTCGCGACTCATGGGTGGCGCTGGCCAAATTCCTCAGTACGCAAGCCAGGTTGCGATCGCGACTGCTAGGTGGCGCTGGCCATATTTCCCCGCACGAGACCTAGTTCGCGACCACGGACACAAGGTGGCGCTCCAACCTCCAAGAATCCGAGGCCTATGTCCCAGATCATCTCGCTCTGCGACCACAGACACCGCCAGACGAGCGGAACGCATTGTTAGCACCTCGTTTCTAGGCATATCGCTACCCCGTACAAATTTCTACTACAGGTTCCACCCTTCTATATACATTTTTCTTGTATAGGTTCCTTGGCCCCGACTGAGATTTTACTCCGGCCAGAGAACTACGTGACAATTTAAAAACAACTTCTCGAATGTTCTCCGGGACACATCTGGCGTCCCGCAATGAAGTCATTTGGTACTAAAATACTATGTTGTGAAGTAGTTCTTAGGCTGGGGTGAAGCTCAGTCACGCCAGGATCTCTTTACAGAAAATTTATAAAGATTGGACAATGGGTCTTCGATGAACTGTTGGCTGACGTGACATGGAGGTTGTCAGCCACCGGGTTACCAAGGAGGAAAACTTTATTTTTGATCTTAGCAAAATAGCGAAGGGAATCCGCGGTAGCGCGTATTGGGTCTGGCTCATGGCACTCGCCGCGAGGAGACCGAGAGGGATCGATTACGGGACGTTTTCTACACGTTAGGAACTATGCATCTGCCAGGTGGAAGCACAACCGGCACTCGCCGAGAAGGTCGTCACCCTAGATTGCAAGTTCCGCCGTCAGCACTCGCTGTCGGCCCAAGCTATGCGGCCGGCTGAGCCTGGCCCCGTACAAGTTTTCTGGATGTAAAAATATTTGTTAATCGTAATATGGGTGGGCTTCGGTATTTTAGTCGGGCGGTAAATAAAAATTAAATCAAACTTAATTTTTCTATATTTTTGGATTTTTATTATTCATTATTTTTTCTCAGTGTATTTCTATTCTCTTTCTATAAGTTTTTATTCCTCGAAATTTTACCAGTGTATGTATATACATTTTATAAATTTTATTTCCTCATAAATTTTTCCCAGTGTGTTTCTATGTTTTTTATAAGATTTCATATCAATTCGAAAGGTTAGTTTTGGTTACGAATGGGCTTGCGCAAAGTTTGAGGTTAGGGTTAAATTCTTAAATAAAACTTAAGTTGGCTTCCTTCGAGGTGGAGGCCCGATGGCCTTCTGGTGGCTATAAATCTCGATATTGTTCACTCTCACAAATGTTCTCCACTTGGAGTGGCACTCGCCAACTCCGTGTTCTGCACCAAATCACGTCCGTCTCACTCCACGTTTTTTTCACTAATCTCCTCGATTTTTGCTCTTCCAAGTTCTCGTGTCTTCGCTCAGAAACTTCTGGAAGTTTCTTAGATCTCGTTTCCTCTCGCTCTTTCCTTAGGGCGCGTGCCAATTTTCGGGGGTTCTCGCTTACTCCTACATACTTTTTCGGTCATGTGACCGCTGCTCGTGGTGAGTTTTGTTGTTAGGGTTCTGTGTGTGTTTTTTTTTTATTTAAAGATGAGCGAATTCAATATAACAATAATTAAAGGAACTATAGAGGTTTGTAGAAAGAGAAGAGTCCACTCCCGCGGGACTGCCGCGAAGCTATACTTCGCGGGGGTGGCTGGCGGTCAGGTTGCCGCTCAACTGACACCATCAGTGCGTCGGGTCTGCTCCCGGCGCCTTAGCTCCTTCATGACGGTTGCTGCCATGTCCGTAACCGCATCCCAGTTGGATGGGGTCTCCAGCATACACTCGATTATGGTCTCGGGTGTAAGGCGACGGTTGGTTGTTGCCTCCGCTGCCGCTCTTTCGGCCCGGAAAGCGGGCCAGCAGGTCGATAGGGATCGATCCGGCTACCACCAGCGCAGCTTCTTCTGAGACCGTGCAGAAGCAGCTGGAGATGCGCTGCGCGCAGTGTCTATACACCGTCCTGCAATGGCGGCTGTAACTCGCCACCAGCATGGCGTCCTCCCATATCGGTGCGGCGTAGAGTAAGGTTGACGTCACCACTGTTGATATCAACCTTCTGCTGTGCTGCTTAGGACCGCGCGTGTTGGCCATCATTCTCGAGATGGCGGCAGTGGCCTTGGAAGCCTTGGCCGCTGCGTACTCCAGGAGACACTTGTACGGCCTCCATTTTCTGCTCGGCGAGGGAGAGACCGGACTTCCTCTTCGCAGGTGGGGATCGGTTCGCCCACAGTCACGCTGGGTAGTCTTAGAGGCGACTGTGACGGGAACAGCGTGGCGACTAATGCTGCTGAGAGGTTGGAGTCGGCTGTCTGGTCAGCTTACCCGTAACCATTTTGTAGGCTGAGCCAAACGGGTCTTGGTCAGCCGCATCGCAAAGCTCCTAAAAGCACTTGTGCTTGCTTGCCTTGATCGCCACCTTGAGGGCCTATTTCCTCTCTCTGTACCGGGACTCGTATAGCTGCTACGTGGTGTGTCCTCGGTTTCATTGGCATCTCCGCCTTGCAGCGAGACATTTGCTTCTGGCTGAGGCTCCTTAAGAGTATTTCTCCATTGCTGCGTCGCAGGCTGCCTTGATCCTGGCAGATATCGCATCCGCGCAGGTGTTTGCCTCGCCTGAGATGGTATTGGCATCCATGCAGCTTAGGAGCACCTCAGAGTTTAGCGTGTGTACCCTGTAGGCAGTTTCCCGGTTGGTTTGGTGCGGCTGACTGTGCCTCGTGTGGAAGACGATTGCAGTATGGTCGCTATAATTGAGCTAGTATGGTCAGTATGGTCGCTAGTGAGCTCCGGACTGGCGAAGATCAGGTCAATAAATGACTCACGTCCTGTCTTGCTGTAGGTGCATCTTCTTCCGTCGTTTAATAGGCAGAAATCCAGGGTGAACAGGGCGTCAAGGATGATGGTTCCCCGCTGGGTTGTTCTGGTACTCCCCCAGGCTGTAGACCACGCATTGAAGTCTCCAGCGATTCTCACCGGGGACCGTCCGCAAGCATCTTGAGCGATCTCCTGCACTATCTCCCTGAACTCGTCAATGGACAAGCTCGGGGCTAAGTAGCAACTGTATATAGTGGTCGCTTGGAACTTAGCCCTGGCGTAGCCAGCCCTCGACGCCCTCTGCGCTAGGTGGTCCGAGGGCTGCCTGCAGCTCTATATGGCTGCGCCGCCATTGGTGCTTTGCTGCCAGATTCCTTCTGGTTATGGCCGGAAGGGCTCGCTCATTATGACGACGTCAATGTTCTGCTCGTTGGCCGTCTGGAGCAGTAAATATTGGGCTGATCTACAGTGGTTAAGGTTGATTTGGAGAACCTTAACCATTGTTGATGCTTTTGATGGCCTTTGCGTACTCGGGGCAGGGTGGTGTTGTCTGCGTCTCTCGCTGTGCATAGAATGCACCTGGGCTTGCCTTGGCACGTATTGTGCTTGTGGCCGGTGCCTCCACATTTGAAGCATGCTTCCTGTGTGGCTTTGGCCGTAGCTTCAGAAGCGCGGCACCTTGCCGAGGTGTGTCCGAAGCCCATGCATTTATAGCAACGCCTCGGCTCCACTTTCTCTAGGATGCGGCAGACTACCCATCCAATTCGGATTTTGCCCTTCTCGAGCAGTCTTCGCGCGTGCTCGGGTCTCAGGCTTACCGTCGCTATTTGCGTTCCTCCAAACGCTTGTCGCATCCTGGGCGCAGCGTCGCCTGGAATGTCGCAGTCCTTTCCCGCAAGTAGCGCCACTGTGACCTCCTCCCCGCTGGTCAGGTTGTCGAGATCACGGATATCTACCTGGACCGTCTCCTGCATAACTGTCACCTCCGCCTTGCCGGAGATGGCAGTCTTTAAGGCCGTTTGCAGTTGCTGCGTGGATGGGTCGAGGGGCTTTTGCATCCGTACAAGGAGTCCACCATTGGCAGTCCTTCGCAGGCCCTGCACGCCTTCCTTGAGTGGTTAAAGTGAGGGCTCCGTCTTGACAATCCTCAGCATGTCTGCGTAGGACCCTTCGCTGCACTTGATCAGGATAGCATCGGAGCGCTGCTTCCTGGGCTTCATGGTGCGAGGTGCCTGTTCCTCTTTCTGCACTCTGCTCTCCGCCTTGGCGTGGGTGACTTTGGGCTTTGGTCTGGACTTAACCTGCTGCCATGCCGCACTTCCAAGTCTGCTTGCGGGTGTAGCACTAGAGGCCGTGCCAGACAGCGTGGGGGTGGTCTACTGGCTTGCGCATGCCGTGAAGCCCTTCATATGGCCGCCGGCCAGTGACGCACTGATGTCCAGCTGCAGCTTCTTCATCGCGATCAACGAGTCGATGGTCCCCTGCGGGACGTGGCGGACCACCTTCTTGTTGTTGCCCTTCGTGTCCGTGAACTTGGTCACCATTTCGTTTTTCATTGCGCCCAATTTTTAAACTAGAGAAACTGTATTTTCTTCGACCCTTTGCTTCTTCTTGGTCCCCGTTTGCTTTTCATCAGGGCTCGCTGCGTTACGGCATCTCTTAGGAGTGGCCATCTCCTCCTCGTCTTCGCCGAAGGTGAATATCGGCGCGTGCACTTTCGGCGGCGCCGACATCGGATGCGTCTCGCTGCTGGTCGCAGGTGACGAGCGTTGGACCTTCTGTTTCATGCGTTGGAAGCTTAAAAGAAGCTCCTCCTCGGCTCTTGGTATCGCTAACGCCTGGGTCTCATCGTCCCGGCCTGTTGGTTTCTGCTTGCTCATTGCACCTGCTCCTAATTGGGATCCCTCGGTGCACAGGGATTTCCCCCAGCGGATGCTTGATGGGCGTTATACCGCTCCTTCTCGGTCCCCAGAGCCCCTTTTTTGGCGCCGCCGCAGCGGAAGGGTTGGATGTTGGCCCGATCCTCGGCCTTCTGCTCTTTTTTCCCAAATGGAGCCAAGTGCGGAAACTGGGACCGTGGAGATTGGCCTTCCAGCTGTTCGAGCAAATTTAAAGTTAAATTAAAAAGCCAAAACTTGGATTGGCTTTTAATTTAAATTTTAATTTGCGCGGGCTACTCGCGTTTTCCAACACTACGCAAGTGCAAAGCTCCCTGCGTGTACGTTACGTAACACTGTGATCAGCTGATCTTGTTGTGCTGCGTGTGGTGAGGAAAAACACGAGGGAAAAGTGGCTTGTGGAAACTGTTTCAACTCGTGAGAGTGTGCTGCTCTTGTGTGAGATAGAGGCGCTCACTGGACGAGAGAGAGGTCCCCCCCTTGCCCTGGAGGTCCATGGCGGTCGCAAGTACCAAGATTCTGGGTGTCCGGATAGCCTGCCGGGGCCGGTTCTGGCACGTACCTTTGACCCGAGGTGTCTCACTCTGCACTAATACTGCTTTTCAGCGGCTTTCGAGGTGTTAACACCAGCTCCTGGACGGTTCAATTTCGGAGATCGGAAAAACGCGTCCAACCACTGTGAGTAAACAAAACAAAAACTCTAGGCTTGTGTGTGTCCGTGTGCGTCAAGCTTTTCAAGTTAGCGATGGTAGTTTGCGGTGGCTTAGCTTAACTATCGTATATGGCTTGGCAAAACCTTAAATCTACTTAATCTAATTTTAATATCTAGGTTCTGCTTATTATTTAAGTGTTGGGCTAAATCACTATTATTATTTACAAAGGATTATTATAATTGTGTTACTTTATATTATATTTACAAAATATTATTATTATGATATTTATTTGTGGGGAGCCGGCAGGCTCCTCACAATGTACGTAGAACTTGTGAACTGCTTGCCAGTCTGTTTTACTAACAGATCTCGATAATTTTCACACATGGTGCATAGTAATCTTATTAAACTTAAAAGGCTCTAAATGCAAGCTAATTACAGTCCCTCGCGTGATTTATTAGCTGAACTGCTGCTCCTTAAAAAATATTAATCTAGTTAATGATTTTTGTGTCCGCCAGGGCCCTTAACTTGACATTATCCAACATGTTTCGTGCATGTTGAACAAATCCAGGGGTGTGCCTGGAATTATTAAACGGTGGTCGAAGGAATTCAATGACACCTACGTTACAAAACCTAGACCTATCTTTTCCGCGGCGCAATTTTCACGTACCAAGCAGAAATACTAGATTCTATTTACCTTTAGTCCTGCGCCAATGTAGAACTTTTTTTGAATTGAGTTTTATGTGCACTTATGTTAGCCTTCCTAGACTCAAAACCTTAAAGTCGCAGAAGAGCCCCGTAACGTGTTATTGCAGTGCGATTACTGATTTTTTCACTCTTCCTTTTCCATTTTGTAATTCGTTGAGAATGGACGCGTGCCCGATCGCTCCCTCCGATACGCCTCGCACACATACACGCTTTGGACTTCTTCACCGAGTGTATTCTACGTGTATTATTTCTTCAACCGCACCCCGCCTCCTCTTCCCCTTCCATTACTCGACCAAGATACGGGGCGCATTATTGCTCTCGTCCGAGAATCCTCGTCCTCCTCCTTGCATCCTGCATGCCTGATCCTATCTTAGAATCCCAATACACGCCGAGAATATCCGGAGTAATAGATTCCCCATAGACTCCAAGAATATCCGAAGTGTAAAATCAATCAACGAGACTTTCCCGAGTTTCCGCCAAACATTGCGATCGGCCATACTGTCCGCCACTGCCCGCCAGACGGCGCTCTTAATACCAACTCTGGCCGCCATCCCCTAAGCGGCACAATCCGACCCGTTTGCGGCCACCGACTGTCAAGGAATCGGCGAATTCGACAAGGGTCACATCCCCTCTGCTGCTGCGGACACAGACAACAAGAACCGTAACGGCCGTACCTCACTTATTCCGAGACTCATTATGACCTTCCATAAAAATTTCTACTACAGGCTCCATTCATCTATAAACAATTGTTTGCATAGGTTCCTTGGCCCCGATTGTAATTCTACCCCGGCCAGCGAACTACGAGGAAAAATACCACTTGTGTGGGGAGTGTGTAGCCCCAGGGCGAGTGACATAACCTAAAAATTCCGCGAAAAACAATCAAAAAACCGAACAAAAGTTCATACGATCGTGAGAAAATCCATAGCGAACTGACGATCGAGTGTCAGTGAAAATGCAAATATATAGACTAGAACAACGAGCTCCAGAACTCAAATATAAAAATAAATCCGAGAAGACAACGAACGAAAGACTACTATTACAGGCTCCATTCATCTATAAAAAATTGTTTGCATGGGTTCCTTAGCCCCGATTGAAATTCTACCCCGGCCAGCGAACTACGAGGAAAAATACCACTTGTGTGGGGAGTGTGTAGCCCCAGGGCGAGAGACATAACCTAAAAATTCCGCGAAAAAGAATCAAAAAACCGAACAAAAGTTCTTACGATCGTGAGAAAATCCATAACGAACTAACGATCGAGTGTCAGTGAAAATACAAATATATAGACTACAACAACGAGCCCCAGAACTCAAATATAAAAATAAATCCGAGAAGACAACGAACAAGAGATTACTATTACAGGCTCCATTCATCTATAAAAAATTGTTTGCATGGGTTCCTTAGCCCCGATTGAAATTCTACCCCGGCCAGCGAACTACGAGGAAAAATACCACTTGTGTGGGGAGTGTGTAGCCCCAGGGCGAGAGACATAACCTAAAAATTCCGCGAAAAAGAATCAAAAAACCGAACAAAAGTTCTTACGATCGTAAGAAAATCCAAAGCGAACTGACGATCGAGTGTCAGTGAAAATACAAATATATAGACTAGAACAACGAGCCCCAGAACTCAAATATAAAAATAAATCCGAGAAGACAACGAACGAAAGACTACTATTACAGGCTCCATTCATCTATAAAAAATTGTTTGCATGGGTTCCTTAGCCCCGATTG
Organism: Drosophila punjabiensis; assembly: GCA_008042585.1. Lineage (NCBI taxonomy): Eukaryota > Metazoa > Arthropoda > Insecta > Diptera > Drosophilidae > Drosophila > Drosophila punjabiensis. The sequence goes on from VNJR01010577.1 coordinate 11,752, forward strand.
AAATTCTACCCCGGCCAGCGAACTACGAGGAAAAATACCACTTGTGTGGGGAGTGTGTAGCCCCAGGGCGA
>VNJR01010578.1:0-23226 GCA_008042585.1 Drosophila punjabiensis
CCCTTTGATATCTTCATTGTCAAATGGGTATTCAATTTGTCCTGCAAAAACGATTGTTATGGATGACGATGTTAAGAGCTTGCTTTTATTAGATCATCTCGATATGCCGGTCTCTGATTCAGAAGATTCTAAATAACATTTTATCTAAATTTAGCTAATTTCCTATGAATATGAATATGCTTCTTAAAGTTGTAAAAATAAAAATAATAAACTGAAACACAAAGTGTTAATTAAAAAAAAAATGTTTTACTTTAATTAATTTTTTTTTTATTTTCTTTTAGGTAATTTTGATATATGGAATATTGTAAAAAAAAAAAAATTATAAAATTAAAAACAAAATGTTAATTAAAAAAAATGTTTTTTTAATAAAAAAAAAATTTTTTTATCTTAAAAAATGGTATAATTTTTTCCTGAGTAGTGAAAAAAATCCGATTGAAGATATCTATTTTAGTTTAGAAGTTATTAATTAAATGCCGCTAGCGAGGCCCAATCGCCCACTGTGCGCTGTACCGTGGTGTTGGTGTTGCAGTTGACACAGGTCTGGGATAGCTAAGGGCTGAAGCCAAGACAGGGATGCCAATTGGTTTCTATATCAGAGAAATATTTCATTATTTAGAAACTATTCATAAGAATATATATATTCCCATTGCTTTGACACATATTAAGGAATGAAACTTTCTTTATGACTATTAGAAATTAAACATTTTATCCAATATAAATATAATAGGTTAAGTGTCAAACTCGAATATTTAAAGTTATTACCTAAAATATTATTAAAAAGGTGCAGCAACGTATCTAAATACAAATGAATCTTAATTTATAGACTTCTTTTATATAATTAAAATTTTCTGAAATAGTAGGTTGCCATCACTGACACCTGTCCCCTAAGTCGCTGTGCTTTTGGCCGCCCTGCAGTCGGGCCTGGCCGAATTTATGCGGCTTGCCCTGCCAGAATTGTTATTAATAGCCGATGCGATACATCCTGGCCAACTTTCCTTCTCAGAGGATTCGGGCTTGCACCTCTCACATTTCTGCATATAAATTTTGATTGCGGCCCATAAAAACCAAGTTATGTTTTGCGGTCGAGATCAGGTGACTCTCTTCATATATACTATGTTTCCGAGGGAGGCTAGCCAGATTGGGCGCAATGTACTTGGCCTAAAAGGTATTGTTGGTTAAAATTTGAGTGTATTCTTGAATTGGGGAATTTAAAGGGAATGGAGATTTAATTTAAAGCTATTTAAAAGCTTTTAAATTAGAAAGGAAACTAAAAATATTTAAATATATAAATTAAATTTAAACCTCGAATATATAAATCCAGATTTATTTGTCGAAAATGTAATACCAAAGTACAAGCTTTTACTTAAAACTGAATGAAATGATTACAGTCAACGTTCTCTCCTCTCTAGCTTTTCAACACTTCCTTAATGATGAATTTAAACTGTTTTAATTTACTCTTGTAACTCCTGTAAATACTCAGCAAAAACTGCTTAACTCCATGGACTTTACTACAGCTTGAAAAACTTTTGCGAATAGCTCAATCACCGAACGATTTGAAACAGCAATTCAAAGTTCAAGTGCCGCATTAACCTGAAGCACTTGCAGGTCACAGAAAAGTATATATATTGTTGAGCACATGGAGCGGAGCTCAAGACAAAAAGAATCAATGAAAGGGAAACAAATTGTGTGCGGCCGGGCAGGAGGACAAACAAATGCGAGTGGCAGCCAAAAGACAACCGGAAAATAATGTGCGATAAGGGAAAAAGGATAAGGGGGACGACGACGACCCACTCGACTTGAGTCGACTCTCGACTCGCCAAACAAACAGAAGGCAAATGGCAAAAAGACAAACCGGGGCAAACCTCAAGCCACCGACAATAAACAGCAACAAAGATTGCTCTCCAATTCCACACACAAAGGGCAAAAAATGCGAATTACCACTTGAATTATTTACGCTGGAATAATTCAAGAAAAATGTACGTCATTTACCACGAACCGAACCGGCCTCAGACCTGACTTGGCGCCACACTTTTTGGGTAAGAATTTATGTTTGCTTAACAGACTGCGCTCAAAAAATAATTCCCATGTGTCTCTATACAAGCCAAAGGAAAGCTCATCAATTTATTGACAAATCTCAGTTGAAGAAAATTTTAAAGTAGGTTTTTTATTGTTGTATTTCTAATGGGGCTTACATGTTGACTTGATTTTTATTGTTTTATAGGGGAGCTGAGTTTTAATAGGGTTAATAATTGTTGAAGAATGAATGATATAAAAATTTCTCAATAAAGTAAAAGTAAAAAACAATTTTATAATTAAATGCATTTCCAAATAACACATTTTTCTTACACCTTAATCTTCTTCGTATATAAATGCAGAAATTACTGCCTGCATGCTTCGGTAAACAATTTATATTTACTGCCGAGCTGTCCGTTTCGCTTTATCTGCCCCTTATCCCAGGTAAGCAATATGAAATAATGCCGAGAAGGACGCCCTTTAATATACGAAAAATGCGCTGTCGGGCATGTCAAGTTATAGTTTGTCCTGCGGCGCGGAAATGAAACCAATACACTGTGCACAATGTATGGTACAATGTACATACAGTGCTGCCCGAAAATATAGGCAATATTTTGTTATTGTTAGAAAAATGCCATTGTTCGGGGCTGCAACGTGTGCCTTTTGTTACCTTGTCGCCGCCATGTCCTTGCGGCAGCAGAAGGACCTTGAAATGGCAACGCCATCACCTACACCATCATCATCGGCTACGGCTAGGGTCTCTTTGCGGCTCCATTTAGTTGCCCCTCTAATATGGAATAAACAAAGACCCGGCTGCGCATTATCCTGAACCAGATCCTGTGCATAGAGGTGTGAAATTCAATTTTGCCAATTCCAAGCGGCCATTGTTACCGCTACTGCCACCCCTCGGCTTTCCCTTTCGTTGGCCATTGCCGCTGACCGACGAACGACGACCAACGACCGACGACCGGCTGTCCTGTCCGTTTTCATTATTAAGGCCATTTGCGATGGCCCTGTGACTTTTGCCCGGGAGCCAAGTCCGGCTAGTAACTGACAGATTGCCGGCAACGGTTTGAACCTCAGACACAAATTAAATTCCAGTCTCGTGCAGCACAGTGCCAGCAAAAAAATAGTGGAATAGAAACGAAAGTAACGAAATCAAATAATTGAATTGTGTGCGGGTAGTTGGTAGCTTAAAAATTCATTAGGGACACATGCACGTCGTTGAGTCTGGCTCCCAATCTCGGCATCCAACTGACAACGACCCGAAGGACCAAGCAGGGAAGGAAGGGACATTCAAATGGTGGACGGGAGGTAAGTGGAGGATCCCAAGGCAATAAATTTCAAATGAAACCAGTCGATAACATAAATTATAAAATTAGTTTGCCAATGCGTCGTCTAGTCTGTCGAGGACTCGTCTCGCAGACAGCAAATAAATTCCCAACTAAATTTGGTCCTCACTGAACATTTCTGGTCAGCTTTTTCATCTACTTTGTGCCGCGTTTTTCTTTTTATTTTCGTGGTGGAAATTGTAAAATGATTTCGCGTTTACTTGGCATTCAATAAATTGAATTTACGCCCAGTTGAGTGAATTATTGCATTTCATTGTCATTGCGGCTAAATTTGTGTCGCTTTTACTTACGAATTTACTGGAATTTATCTTTCCATTAACTTAATAAACATTTTACTTAGATTTTCCAAGATTTTCTAGCTTTCAAAGGTTAGTTGTTTATCATATAAATATTTGGTTTATAAATTAGCGCATGTTTATCTTAAACTTAAACTTGTTATGTTTGTATTTCCAAGAAACCTGCAGCTGGAATTACAATTCTAAGAATAAAAAATCCCGTGAAGTGAGCCAATTAATGTCCAATTTCCCTGGACTTTTTGTGGGGGAAAACTCAACGCGTTGTTCATTACGCAACGGACCGTAAAACATACAATGCGGAAGCCACTCACTCTCTCTCTCTCTCTCTCGGTTCAAAGGAATACACATAAGAGGCGGCCACTTCTTGGCCAACATGGCGTATACGGATCATCGCTTGGAGTGATGGCCACGTTTTGATTAATTAACAGTTTTCCGGACGCCTCGTCTCGGCCGGTTCGTGCATTAATGGGTCTTGTCTAATTGATTTCATTCATGCCAGTCTGCTCGCTCTTTTGCGTTCTGTAAATGCAGACAAATGTTGGTCCGGCGGCATATGCTGCGTATGCGTAATGTGTGTTTGAATAATTAATATGGACAGAAGGTCAGAGGTCGCTGAAATGATATTTTAAAAGATGTAGGCGGACTCAGAGAGCGAGAGCATTCGGCGTGGGATTAATGTGCTGGCCAATTATCCATTTTAACACGTGGCCGGCAGTGGAAAAGTCAAGTCCAAGTCAACAGACCAAAGCCGAAAAGTGGAAAATGGAAATGAATTAAATTAAAATATGAATTGCACAGTGCAAAGGCGACAGCGACAGGCAGATCAGGCAGATACGACGCGAAAAATGCAAGGAAGTCCTGCCAACTCCTTGCCATTGTCGTTCCGTTGTTAATGACATGAAAAAGGATAAAGCTGCTGGCTGCCGACTTTCGCCGCCTGCAACTGACGCTGATACGGCCCAGCTGAAAGCCAACAAGCAATTAAGAAGGCAGCTGCTTAAAGGCCATCTCCGAATCTGGACGGGATCGGCGGATGGGCATGGTATGGAATGGAAAGGGGTTGTGAATCGGCGTGGAGGTGTGAATCGGCAGCTGTGCCAGACGAGCAGCTGCATCGACTGGCGGGCTCCCGGAGGCCATGCTTACTTATAGCCCGACTTGTGCCACAAAAGAAACTTAATTGTTTTTCCCTTCATGCCCCGAGTGTTTGCAGTGAGAGCTGTTAATTGCTAAATGGTTGGATAACTATGATAATGGCCATTGCTTAAATGTGCCAGACAAATCAATAAAGTACAGAAACAGAATAAAGTTGGCGCCTTGAAGTACTATTTTTAGGCAAAGAACTGTGGCGGAAGGTCTTTATTTGGTATACTTAATATATAAGTGTAAACGTAATATAAAATTTATAATTTGCTAGATTTTAAAAACTTAATAAACTTTAACAACCCAAGAAGTTTATTTAATGTTCACCTGAAGCAAAGTAAGTCTAATAAACCTTTTTAATCAATTTAATTTAATTCAATGAACTGCAGTTCCAAGAAAAAGGGATGATAATATATATTTCCAATTAAATTTTCTTTGAAATACTGCAGAGAAACTATTTTAATTAATTACTAAATTTCACTAGCTTTTCTTTAGATAACAACCGTTTCCATTACAGTTTGCACCTGGGCTTTGTGTGCCTGCAGCTAGTATTAATGTCCTTTGCAAAAGTTTATCCATCAGTCAGGAAAAGGAATTGCAAATCGCCTTGGGCTATCAATGGACACCATGTTCAATCTACTAGCTTCGTGTCAGATGTCCATTAATTAGATGAGCTAGCTGAAAGCTGGCCGGAGCACTGCACTTGGCATGGCTTTCATATTTGCTGGCATTTTGCCTCTTCCATCGATGAGTGTGAATGTTGCAGGCGAAACCAGCAAATCGGTGACATTTCTCATCATTTCAACATCTCATGCTCCTGTTAGCCCCTTGGCTCCCGTTGCATTTGTTGGTCAACAAGCTCTTGGCAACAGAACCAGCGTTCATTATGGTCTTGTTTTCTTTGGCAGCCCTGGCTTTTGCCTGAGATTGGCTTAATTCGGTTTCAGCTCGACTTGGTCCTGTTGGAGCCTGGCCTTTATTATGCTGCTGCCCTCAAGGATACGGACTTCTGCAGGCAAAACGCCCACAAAAATGTTGCCTGGCAACCGGTGGATGTGTTGTATGTTTGTGTTTGCCTTTGCTTTGTATGGTCGGCACACAAAGTGCCATAAATTAATTCTGTGTATGGGTGTGCCTCGGTGCCTTTTGTTCTGGGTGCTGATTGTGATTGCAAATATTGTCAACATTATTTCATTCTCAGCTGCGTTAAAGAAGAAAATTAATTAACAAAATATTTGAAGCAAACAATTCTGGATGGGTTTTAGAGAGATTGAGAGTTGAAGCATCATTAAAGGTATTTAAAGAAGTAGCAGAGAGAAACAAATATTAATAATGCAATAAGCAGAACCAATTAATCTTCGAAGAAATCGTAGATTTAGTTTTTAGTTTGAAGCAAAAAATTCTGGATGGATTTTAGAGTTGAAGTTGATAGTTGAAGCATAAAATAAGGTATTGAAATGAGAAACAAATATTAATAATGCAATAAGCAGAACCAACTAATCTTCCAAGAAATCGTAGATTTAGTTTTTACCTCAGTAGCGGCTTAAGCTTAATACAAAGTACTTTTCCTTAAGATTTTTATTGGAAAATCTTTAAGAAACCTCCCCAGAGATCTGGGAATACTCACTTAAATATACAGCGGCTTCGCTACCAACTAAATGAAATGCAATAATGTATATAGTACTTTCGAGGGAAACTGCAGCGAAGAGTAAACGATTCGAGTGGAGCTCGATGATGCGAATGATGCTCAAGTGGATTCTAGTGGCGATGCCGCTGACAGCGAGTCCTGCATCCTGCACCCAGGCCTGATGAACCGTGCCGGAATGCCTCAAAGCGGCCAGAAATCCTTGAAGCGATTTTATGGCTTTGACTATGGCTGTGTGCCTGTCTGTCTGTCTTTCCGTTTGTCTTGGGGAAATACCTCAAAAACGGTTGGCAGTTAGCAATTGAAATAGTCAGTAGTGGCCTTGCTAATGGAGCAGGACTATCGCGTCCTTTTAATCAAGACCATTGCAATTTGTGGCGCGACTTTAGATTAATCCATTTGACAGCGCCAAGGCTGCATTTACTGTGATATTTATGGCCGGCTCCTATTTCATTCGCTGTGCCGCGTAATTGCACAAAATCCTTTGCTGACACAAACATACAGCCGCACAGACGTGCTTTCAATTGTTACATCACGAACTTGTTTGTTAAGCTTTTCGCCCTAAGCCCGCTCCTGCGCCGCCATCGCGCTTTTCCTGGCCGGGCATTTTCCGAGCAACTTTTTTACTGTTTGTCCCAACGATATGTAAAATGCGTGGCTTATCCGGATTACCGTATGCTGTGAAGCGTGCAAACATTAGCACAGCTCTCTGCCTTTTTTCTATTTTGGGAAAGGCTAACACAAATACCAGAGCTGATTTTAAGCGTTTAAATGCTGGAAATGGGCTTAAAATTTACCAGCAATATTAAATCTTTTATTCGGTTACTTTTCAATTTAGGAAGCTCACAAAACAATAAACAAATATTATTTACAAATATTTGTATGAATAAAAACAGCATAACCAGAAGGGTTAAGTTTCTGGATGTTTAATTTATAAAATACTTATACCTTTGCCACGAAAATATAAATTAAACATTTTGTGTTAAAATTAATTACAATCCCTTGATGAATTCCACTCTTCTGCAATTTTTGCAAATAAAATATCCTTGCCATAAATAATATTTTCAGCAGTTTCTGACTAGTTCCGTGGTCCGGAGCGAGAGAAAGCCCTCAATTCGGGCAATAAACTCCTGGGGAGACAAATATTTATGACCCTGCTGAACTCCGAAATATTTCTCAGCCCGGGGCTTAGCCAGGCCATTACTCTTTTTTGCTCCAGTTTGTCAAAGAGGTCCTTCTTCAGCTGCTATGCTAGTTGCCGAGGAGTGGCTCTTGAGCAATGGGATCTCATTAATTCAAGGAATAAAAACGAAATTGGCCTCGTTTTTTGTTTGTTTTATTGAAGTTTATTACTAAAATTTAAATGAAAATGTTATTTTGGAAATACATATACCATATACATACAATTATTATTAGTGTTGTGTAATTGCAATTGGAATTTCCCTTTCCGCCCTTCCAATATCATATTTTCCTTTGCTCGCTCGTTGGATGATGGTGAAAATAAAATAATTGCATTAAATGTAGCCAAAGCAGACACAATGGTTGACATTTTAATTGGCAAAATGTCAGATATAATTTATTTTGTCATATATGTAGTAATATGATTAAATGAAAATGAGATTGACTCATTTTATTAAGTGGGAAACTTTAATCATATGCAAATTATTCGATAGGAGCATTAAATACGAGTACACAAGCTGCTTTGGTTTTTGAGGAACTAACATTTAACATTTATTATTCGTTTATTCGTTTTTCTTTTTGCATATTTCACACATTTTTTTTCGCTTTAATATAGTGAAAGCCCTTAGACCTAGATTCTATTTTGTTGTATATATATATATATCGTATGCATTGTTTCTTCTTATATGTTGTTGTAAGTATTAATTCTTTAAAATATTATTATTGTAAATAATTAAAAATGGAATCGCGTAAGTGCTCTATATAAGAAAATCGTTAAGAACTTTCATGGTAATTCACTTGGGTTCACTAAACTCTCTTGATAATTCTAAATAATTCTATTAATTAGTTTTTCTCCGTTTTTGTTACCTACGCTATGCCGAATGTTTTTGTCTCTATCCGAGCTAGACTTTGCTACAAATATTTTTGTTTCGTGAATATCAATTGAATTATATCGTGTTGCGGTTTTAGTTTTAATATTTAATTTAGAATTTCATGAACAGTGAGTGAAAACTTGCTCGATTTTCGTTTAGTGTTCGTTACTATTATTCGTAATTCGTACTGCCTTAAAGTTACACATTTATTTTTCGAGGAAAACATCATTAGGTTATTAGCTTAAGGAACAACACATAATCTGTGGTGTGCCAGCAAATATTACTGTCTCAAAGTGCAAAATCACAGACCCCAAAATAAACTCACTGTGACTTTGACATTTGCGTAATATTTGTGGACCTATTAAGGTGGAAATTATAATGCAAAAACACAAAGTGAAGCCTGTTTTTATTTTGTTTTTCGTTTTATTCTCAAGCATCGCTGGATATTTGGGTCCTATTTAATTTCTACGTTCTTCGTCTTTAACCTTAGGTGTACATTAGTATGTCCATGAAATGCATTCAACACGAATTCGGTGATATTTATATATTTGGTTTCCCTTTCTTAATATGATTGTGATTTTTATGTACTTTTGACAGCTGGCATTATATCTCTTACAAAAACACCACTCTCCTTTGTGTTTTGTGTTTCTCTCGTTTTAATATTTATTTTAACTCGATTTAAGTAGTAATTTGGCATTGCAATTGTTATTTTGTTGTGAATATGAGTTGTTAAGCTGCTGGGTGACGTGGCACCCCTAACGTTTTCGTTTCTGTTTGGTTTCTTGATTTTTTTTTTTGGGAAGACAGTCAGAAATACAAAGCCCAAAGTATTAACAGTAAATATATATGGCAAAATATACAGACGTTCAAATGTGTATAATTTATAAATTTTACACAAAAAACAGGTTCAAATGCTAACTTTTTCGAGTAACTTTTCTATATCGCTTTTTTTAGTTTGATTAGGTCCCGTTCACAGAATTTTGTTTGTTATATATAATTTTTGTAACCAAAAAATAAATGCTAAATGTGAAAATTTTATACATTTTTTCTTGCTGAAAGTATTTAGAAAATTAAACAATAACAACTGAAAACGTAGAGTTAGTAGAAGTTTTCGAGGCCCCCTTAACGCCGCGTATTCCAGAGATCGGCGAATGTGGGCCAGGCCATCGAAACCAAGGGCAGGGCCAAAAGGACGAGGGAGTAGGCCAACTGTGTGCCCGAATTGCAGCCATCCTCGGTGCAGCAGTATGTTTGGGTCTCCCAAATTTCTATAGAAATAATTACAACAAAATGAAATTAATATTTCATTATTTATTAAACAAGCACAGATGTCAAAAATCAATTTGTTTGCGGTTCTCTAAAAATGATGCACAATTACATGCTTCAATTAACTTATTAATTTGATTTTGCGGTTAGCTGAAAAGCCTGATAAATAATGCTTTGACTTACCTTTCTCCTGGCACTCGGTGGCACAGTCGCGAACAGTCGACAGCTCACTGACGTATTTCTGTAAAAAAAAGAGCAAACATAAATATAATATATATTAAATGACGCACTTGGTTTTATATTCATAAAAAGTTCATTAAATATCAAACAAGTCCAACTGACAGAGCCACATAAAAATCTATCGGTCAACAGTGCGTATGAATGTTATTAAGTTCGCTGTGTAAATGCCCGTGGGTGGCTTTCATTAGCCATATAAATACAAAAAAAAAGTATGTATATTTAAACGAGACTCATTCATTTATTAAATATGAAATTATTTCTGTAAATATTTGACTTGGCCACCATAAACCTTCATGTCGTATTAAACGGATTTAATAAAGAGGATGAAAATTGCACATATCAAAATATAGAGACAAAAGTGGCTTTGATTTAATTTTCAGTTACCCAAAATGTATGATCAACAAACATGTAATATTTTAATTTACTTGGTATTTGGTCATTAATTTTCCAGTTAATGTGTTGAGATAAATACCCCGAAGACATGCATTTATTGGTTTAATTTAATAATTTATCAAGTCACAAGCTGCTTGCACTTGTATTTTTTTATATCACTTGAACTCAAACTCCTGGCGGAATACAAAACTTAAAATAACCACAAGACAGGACAAAACCACAGACATTTATGGGACTAAACATAAAAATTTTTACGACAGTAATTCGGACTGTGTGAAAGAGGATTAAAAATCACAAGAAACAAAACAAAGGTTGCATGGGGAAGGGGAATGGCTGGGCCATAAAGCTGGCCATCTCTTTCAATATGAGTGCTTATCCTGATAAGTAGATCATAAGTAGGTTATCTCGCTGACCCAAGCAGATTTCAATCCCACAGAGTTGAAACCCTAAAATATCCCTCCTTCTGTCAGCTATCAGCTTTGATGTCTAGGTAATTCCGTAAGTATACTCTAAAGGAATTATTTATTTCACTCACACACACTCCGCTTTGTTCGGTTTATTGTAGTCTAAACCACTTTTGATGCTCTTTTAACGACGGCTTCGTGAGTTCAACTGGGGGTCCAGGAATAAATAAACATAAAACACATCGTACCACGACTTGGTAATGTACTTGCAAGTTGCACACAAGCTGCTTTTTAGCATATAGTATGGTGTGTATATATATGTAGCAGGCGTTAAAGTTTACGACAACATGAGCCTGAGACACTAAGCACACAGATAACATACGGATAGCAAGGACATAAACTGCACACGAACGATCCCCGTAAGTCCTCGCTAGTAAATTGAAAAATGAGACGCCTCTAAGTAGGCAACCCATTTGAGCAGCGCCAACGCCTTGCGGTCCATTAAGCAAATAATAAACATGTTCAATAATTACCCAGGGGTGCGAACTCCAGCCGCAGCGCCATAACAATGCACCTGCCACTGGCAACCTGCAACCAACAACTATCAGCCGGCAATCTGCAACCCTGCAACTATCCGCTCAGCAATGTGTTCCGCCCGGGGATAGGCAATACAAAACACGTGTTCACAACAGGAGGCCGCAAGGATACAGGCTAGAGCAGCGCGGCTCCTGCGGAAGGCAGTCAGCCGAGGCGGCTTATGGGGCACTTAAACCGCTTAATCGATTGAGTCGGGTGTCGGGAGTAGGGAGTCGGGAGTCGGGAATGGGCCAATGTGCAACAATCCGGGTCCAGAGAGCCTCGGCTAAGCCATTCCGCAGCACTTAACGACTTTGCGTGCTCACCGCCCGTTTGTAGCAGCGCTTTGTTGCAGTTGCAGGACATCTGCAGCTGGCAGCTGCACCATTGGCAGCTCATTGTTTATGTAACAGGTCCTGCGATGGTGACCGCTTTAATGGATACTTAAAAAAAAAAGCAAATAGAACCAGTGATACCAACAAAAGGAAATGTTAAACGATTCTCAGATTAAATTAAAAGGAAATCAATTAAAAGGGATTCAATTAAAAAGGTTTAAAGAAAATAAAAATCACTCGGAGAAAAAATTGGTTTAATTTTTATGTAAAATGTATTACAATTTCTTTCAGTGGGTTATCCTCCTCCTAGCTAGCACCAAATGTTGTCTTATTAAAATGAGATGACACCTAGGCTAAGGCAATATGTATATATGTTATATATACTATATATACTTATGTGTCATCCCAACATGCTAGCTCTGCGTTTTCCCCGGCATTGTTTGTGCATAATTTGTGGCGCTTATATTCTCGGTGTCGAGTAAGTAACCCCCAGGAAAACAACCCTCCCAGCAGCCCCAAGGGGGCGTCGAAAGGGTAAGCTCATTATGTTATCCGATGCCACAAATGCGTTTGGCCCTGTCTAGTCTGGCCCAAATGTGTGGAAGGAGGGCTAAGTAATGTGGCTAATATAGATAATGTGTGGATAATCACAGGGGACAAACACAAGATGTGTCATATAACCAAATATTTAAAGGGGTTAGTAAGGAGTTGCTGAAATCCGCCTGCAGTAAAGATATGAATTGCGGAAGATATAGAAATTCTTCACTAGAAATCTAGCCGTTAACTAAAGTACAAGTTTAAGTAAAGTATCATGTATTCATATTTATATTTAATATATTCTCTGAACTACTTGACTGTAAATCCATTCGGTAGCAAAATATCTTATGCAATCAGCTGATTTACCACCGAAATGCCAGCAAACTTAATTTCCTTTTGCCTTCCCGTAAGCCTCGGCTCGACCATCTTCAGTGACTCACTTGCAGAGATTTATGCATCTGGCCTAGTTTAAAAATGTGAAATGCGAACAGCAAAAAAAAAAATAAAAAAAAAATGTGCCCACTGGGTGGTGGGCGTGGGCCATGGTCTGTCGAGCACGTCGGCCAAAATGCAGCTCGGCATGTTATTTGGTTGTTAGGGCAAAAAGTTGCGGGGCCCCCAAAAAGGAAGAAAACACGAAAAACGTTGAGCAGAGCAATAATCTTGAGACAGGGCGGCAAAGGAAAAGTTCCTGCTGACTGTAGTTGTTGTTGTCGTTGCTGTGGCTGTGCCACTTTCACTTAAGCCAGTTATATCATCTCAGCTTAGTTGTGATTTGAACAAGCGAAATAACCCTAACCCCCTGCTCCTTCCACCCCCTAACTTGGCCAACTCGGGCAGACAGCAACTGATGACGACGTTGATGATTTCAATTTTGCATGCGAGTGACAGCAAAATGAGTAAAAAGGGACCTCAGAAAAAACTAAGAGACGCAAGTTGCAGGCAACAAGAAAAAAAAAGAGCTCAAAGTGGTAATGACAGGAAAAGTACTGCCAATGGAAAAACGAGAAAAATATAAAAAGGGAAGAAAGGAAGACTGTCAAAGGGAGGAGAAGTTGAAAATACCCTTACAGACTATTAGTATTTTATAAAATATTTTGATCTGAGTTCAATTTCAAAGTTAGTAGTTTATAATATGAGTATATATAACTCTTCTTCAGTTCTTCTTAATATTTCACTCCTCTAACTATCCCCTTAACACTTCAAAACTCCAACAATATGATCTTGGTAAGTAACAAAAATATATTTTTATATAGTTAACAAATTTCATATTTTATATTTCTTGGCAAAGGATTTTATGACGGTGTTCAAGTATTATTTATGGGATCGTAGATGACTCTCTTCATTGGCCTGTAAGCACCATAATACCTCCATCAAGGGTATAAAAATGAAGATGGAGTCGAGCAAACGAGCCACAACGTCATCAGTGGCAATGGCAACGTTGAATTGTGGCCATGTGTGTGTATGTGTGTGTGCTAACACACACTGGCAGGTTGCAGGCAGCATTCACATCATCCTGGCATCGTCCTTAAGCCATTTATGAAAATTTCAAGTGTTCGAGGCCAGAGGGCACTGAGGGCAAGATGTCGGCATCTTAATCTCGAGAGGAAGATGATGATTTGCCTCAAATCATGTGTGCTCCTTGGATGTGCCTGCAGATGTGGCTCTAGTGCTCTGAGCTCGTATCCTTAATGGCGCGATGGGTTGACTAATGCAAGCTTATCCCTTATGCATGCGCTGGAATGATGCACAATTTTTTACAATTTTTCACAATTTCTATATAATAACTCAATTGGGATTGGCTGCAGGATAATGGCATCTGACTAAGAAATCACGTAGTGCGATTCAACTATAAAAACTAGACATGTTTTTGGACTAAGATGAAGAAAAACAGAAGTCTTTTTAACTTTGTTTGGGGCTTAAATGTACATTAAAGTGGTTTAAGTAACTTGATGTAAACCATTTTTAATGTTATTTAAAGACTTATTAAATTGTTCAGCTTAAACAACGTTATGACCTCGTTAACATTTCTTTACTAAGCCCAATAAATCCTTTCCAGTCTGCCTGTCATTAAAACCATCAACGAATCTGGTCACGAACTCGATTGTGAAATCCACTTCAGCATTTTGGAGGCGCCACAGTTGCGACATTAATTACAGAATCGTGACTTATCAAACGGCAAGCGGCATCTGCACTGAAATAATTCAATACGGATGCGATTTAAACTCACAAACAAATGAATTATTCAAAGGATCTGCCCCCAAACCCCCCCAGAAGAACTCTTTAATTCAATTTCAAAATGAAATTTCAGGCGTATAATGAAAGAAAGTGAGAGAGTCAGTCATGTGAATGCCAAAGAAATGCAATGAGGCGCAAAACAAAAAAAAAAGGACGAAAACTGCAACGTTTGGAAAATGATCAGGAAAAAGAGCCAAGTCAAGGAGACAGGTTTTCCTTTTGCTGCTGCTGCAAATCCAGAGCAATTTTTGGGTCTCATATGCATTTTCCCAAGCATTGCCTTCAATTATTAAAGCCAAATTGTGCCCAGGTGTTGTGACAGGCGCAAAGCCATCGCATCGCATCGCATCGCATCGCATCACATCGCATCCAATCCCAATACCATTCCCCGGAAGCCTTGAGCTCTCGCTTCAGTTGCCACATTGAATGGGCACAGAAAGTTACTCTACATCATAGTGTGCTCCATTATCAAAATGCAATTTCATCAATGCCGGGGCTTTGAGACCTCAAAAAATCCGGCCAGCCAACAACAACGAAACCAAAAACGAAAAAAAAAAATAAAGAAAAAATGTTAAAATGTCTGAAATTTGATTTTGCCTCCAAGAGTGAACGATGCACTCTGCCGTGCAGGCATCAGCTTTCAACAGTGGCTCAGTGCAAATCCCGAGACCCCAGGGAAGCCACACTTGAAGAAAATATATAAAAGCTGTTAAAAAAATGTAGAGGGATATGAATATTAATTTATTAAAAGATTTAAAAGCATTTAATAACCCCGCAAAAATTATTTATCTGTAATTAAACTTTTAAAGCATGGATATCATTTTATTAATTTTCATTAGATAGTTTCACGAATTATTATTCAAAAAAATTTTATTTATAAAAAATCAATCAAAATTTAATACAACTTTTTTCAGTGTATTCTCGTCACAAGTCCCATTTAAAGTCCAATCCCAGCCAGAAGCCAGCAGACAGGCCAAGGAGCACAAAAGCAGGCAGCCAGCAAACACTTTTTGGTAGTGCAATTTGTTGTTTGCCTGCTAACCCGGGCAACACCATCCGTCCTTTTTGGCCAGAAATTTTATATAAAACGGCGTTTCATCCATCAGAAAAATGTGTGTGCATATTAAGCTATATTTCGCGGGGTATATATAGCCACAAGATCCGTATACGTAATGCAATAAAAAGATTTTACCTCGCAATTAGGAAAATATATAAATAAAAATCATCTTTGATTGACACGAAAAAGCTTTTACGAGGGAAAACAATACAAATTTGGCGGCAGCTGCAACTAGAGGGGCGAAGAGGCATTATGACAGTATATAAAATGACAAATTTCTGCAACCTACAATATTTTTGTGACACTTTTATTGCTTTTTAAACATGATTTGCCATTTTTCTGGCATATTTCCGTATATTAAAATATAATAATAAAAATAAACAAAACTCGTAAAAGGTTAAGCCCAGATTTCAAGTAAATATGCGGTCTCATCAAAATATTTTTATCACCATATTGTCCTACGCTCCATTACCCAATTGAAGCATAAAATGGTAATAATAAAAATAAATTGATATTAAAACACAAAAAAAAGGTGAGAGCTCTTTGCGGAGGCGGGACTCAAAATAGATTTTAATGGAACCATTTTGGGATATGTCTGACAGAATGAAATTGTTTACAGCACAAGTTCAAACGGTTCCATCTAAATGTCACATCGGCGCGGCTGTTCCCAACTCATCTGGGGCAATATTCAATTGGCGGCCCGAGAGATTGCCCTCATCATTGTCACGGCTCACCTTTTGGCCGGGCTGGCAGGAGGGAGGCAGAGCGGTGAGCAGTTGACCCACATCCACAACGCACAATTGCCACATAGACAGAAAAGGGCAAATGCTGATGAGTTTGCAATACAACAGACGTGCCACAAGCATCTGGGCCGCATCTTAAGACTTAAGACCATGGCTAAATGGCAGGCCAGAGCCAACACAAAAGATAGCCCCGGCTGTGAGCTGAAATGCAAATGTCCGATTTGGTTTGGAAAAACGATTTGTGTGTCAGGCAATAATTTCCCCGAACGACTTCTGATAGTCGAACGTGGCCAAAAGCCCACAAATGTGGGCTAATGCAATGGCAAACGACAAACGACGAACGACGGGTAACAGCAATTGCATTTTCTGTCTATTTGCGCTTAGAGATGGGAAAAGGGGAGATATTGGGCATCGACATTGAGTATTAAATATAATATAGTTCTTTCTTTTACTTATTCGATATATTTGATTTTATTCCTTTTTATCTTTTAGGTTTAAATAATTTACTATTCTGAAGAATACATTTAGCTAAAGTTTAACGTTACTATTTTTATATCGATATTTCCGATAGTCACACTATTCAAAAAACAATTTAATAATTCGAACACCTTAAATGATATCACATTCTCCATATTACTGATTTTCTATTCCTTTAGTAAAGTTTTGTACAATTTCAGATCCCTAAACCTGTATTGGCTACCTATGTCAAAGTTAAAAGTTATCGATTTTTTATTGATTTTTTCGATTAAAATTAAAATAGATGTGTTTGATAACAATTAAAAATCTATTTATTTAACATGAATTAAATTTAGTTTTTCCAATAAATGCAAATAAAATATTGGTTATCAGGGTTTTATCGATTTTTTCGATTAAAATTACAATAGTAGTATTCGATATCAATTAAAAATATATTTCTTTAACATGAATTAAATTTAATTCTTTTCAAAGAATTCAAAAAATATAATAAATAAAATTATGAATAGCAAACGATATTTTTCTTAGTGTATATCTCATCTCTGACATTTTCCTCTCGACAAAAATCCATAACAGCAACACCATTACGTTCAGTATCAACCGACAGCCGGAAGCCGGATGTATTGTCATTTATTTACAAAGACTAAAGCTGCGACTGTCCAACACACTTAGTGTCCTGCTATTATGTGTGTGGATGCTTCAAAGGATCATTCCAATGGCCACGTGGCAAACAATGGCAACTGCAGTTGCTACTGCAGCAATGTCAGTGGTAAAAACAAAACACAATAACACATAACACAGCTGCCGCAGGAAGCAAATGCGATGGCAGATAATCAAGTGCACAGGCGATAAAAACTACACACTTCCCTTTCGCCGCTCATATGCTTGTACGTATCTTTTTGGAAACTATGCATTATCGATTGGCAAACTTCCTCGACTGGTCTCAATATTTATTACAAAATCAGGCCTTGGCTGGCTGGCTTTTAAAGCTTACAGTTGCAAGGAAATCGTTTGTGTTTGAGCAGCGAACCACAAAATATGTTTGTTGATGGGTTTATACCCAAAAAATTAACTACAAAACTATCCATTTATGTATTTGTATTTCACGAACATAAAATAACAATAAAGATCAGATGCATCTTTGGTAATAAGTTCATTGCGTGTCTTTCCAGACACTTTATGAATCCTGCTGCTTCGTGTAGTGGTTCCTTTTACTGAAGGACCTTTTTGGTGGGCATTTCGGGGTCGTTTCGAGGACATTTTTTGAGACATTTTGGCAGGCATTTCAGGAGGAATTTGGGGAGCTATTTTGGGAGGCATTTTGGGGGGTATTTAAGAAATTTCAGCCTGATTCATTAATAAAAATAGTTTTCTGAATTCCAATTGAATAGCTAAATTTGGCAGCCGTTAAATATTCATAGATAGCGTCGTGCCAATTCAATAAGGACATTTTTAGCCGCAAAAACTTCACGTACCCAAGTTTGCCTACGTGAGCAAAAAAGAACGAACTTAGCTTGCATTAATTTGCGTTAATTTCTAGAGGCAAAAGTTTAACGAATCGCCCAGCCAGCCGGCAGGAGCACGCCACCGAAGACTTGAGCAAGTCGGGGGTCCGGCTGGCACCTACTGTAATTAAATTTGATAAATGACGGCCCTCTGACCTCTGGACCAACCCAAGGCACTGAACTGCCTCCTCGCAGACTGGCAGACTGGGTGACAGTCTGGCGGCGGGCCAGCTGGCGAGCTGATTCCAATTCTGAGAAACTGCTCAAGTGTAAATGATCTGCGATTGGCTGGAATTCGATTGGATTGGGCCAATTTCATCGGGCTGTTGAAGCACCGAGCACGTTGACAATTATGCTGTAGCCAAGTTCTGCTTTATGAGAGGCTTTTGCGTGAGGTAGGGGGAGTCCTCTAATTTATGGCTGCTAATTTATCCAAAGCAACTGCACAGGCAGCCCAAAGAAACCTTTGGCAAATTAATTTGCAACAAAACTTGATTAATGTCGGTGTTTATGCGGCTTGGCTCGGCTGCGGTGCCGGTATGGGAGCCTTTTTCCACATGAATACCGAAAAGGAGAAGAATCGGTAATTAATTACACATGGAACGCCGCAAAGTGTGCAGAGAAACCAGCAAAGGCTTGCGTATTGCGTATACGCAATGTGACCCAGCTCAAAGGCTTGAGCTCAATGCGGGTCCAATGTCCACATGTAGTACTTAAGCGCAAACCATTTAAATTTGCAAACAGATTTATGGCTCTTAATTGTTTTTTAATTGCGGCATTAAATGAAGGGATTTATCACAGCTCTACCTGGTTAACATGTAAATTGCAAAAGGACTCTGATTTCGAAAAAGCCCAATAGCAATAAATAAATGCCAATGCAGGGGACACTGCAACCGTAATTGAAGATTAGTTGGAAAATGCTTGCCTGACACATCGATAAATTTCACACAAAACATTTTTTGGGCAAAGAAAAATATTGGTTTTTACAATCACACACACACATTGAGTTATCTTAATGTTTATTTTCAATAATATTTTAGTGCAAAGTGCATGTGCAATTATTCATGTGTTTGTTTATTGAATAACAAGCGAAATATGTGTAAAATGCCATTGGCCAGTTATATAACATTGCCTTTTGTTTGCATTCTTGCATCATTTCTCATTCAAATTGTAGTGAGTAAAAACATTTCCATCAAATTTGCATAAGCGAAACACAAATATAGACTTTAAATGGGCATTATCACACCCTTGGGCATCTGACACATATCGAGGTAATCAATCAATTAGGCCATCAATCACCTCATGGGACCAAGGTTGCCGAGAACTATGGGTTCGTTTATTCTTTATTTCCCTTTTGGGGGCGACCGACTGATTGATTGTTGCTGCATTGCATTAAATGAAATTAAAGTGTTAATTTGACCAAAGAATCCAACGATTTTGGGTAACAGCAGCTGGCTGCTGGGAAATTACAAAACAATCGACAACTTTTCCGGTCACAGCGGTTGCCCTTCTTAACTTTTCAAGTGCCACAAAATGCTGAGCGACCCCGGGATTTTGCTTTTCACGCAAAACTTTCACCACCATTTTCTGTTTCTGTTTTAAGAAAATGTGCTAATGAAATTTTCGCGACATCTCTGCAGGTATTTTTTGACTATTTATAGTTCTTGTTGCTACAGAAACCTACACTTTTCATTAGAGGTGAAAAACTTTGGAAGTATGTGCCACCGGAAAATGGGGGGTGAAAGTTGCACTTTTGCCAACAATCCTTTCACGCTAATTAATTTAGTTTGTTTCTCTGGTTTTTGGGGTGACATATCCGAGTTTCTTACATGGAGAGAAAATATCTCAAATACTTTTTGTTTATAATATATAATAAAGGAAAAGATAAGAAACTAATCCCATATTTCACGCAGTTTAAGTGGGCTGTAAGCTTAAAAAAAATGGTTTGAACTAAATGTCTTCAAATTAATGATTGTTATAAAATATCTATACTAAATATCTATACGCAATTTTCAGCTTTCCATATTTTGACCCAAATATTCTGTTAATCCCCAAAAACGTCCACCCTTTTGCCAAAGATTATATCTTGTGTGATGCATGAAAATCGTTTTGCTTTTGCCTGTCCCGAATTTAATTTAATTGCCACAATTCAAAAAGTTTAAATTTTCATAGATTAGCTGAAAACGCATACTTTAAGGGTGGATCCCCTTGACAAATGCCTGGCACTTGGCACAGTCTCCGACAAGCTCAACAAAAATAAAACACAAATATGTGAAAGGCAAGATGAGAGTGACATTCGAGCGTTAAAATTAACGAGTGTCACAATTTACGTGTGTGATTTACGACATCAAATTTTCAACTCCAGCTGGCGGCCATTTTTTTCGGGATTTTCTTTGCCTTTTTTCCCCTTCCTCCGGGTATTCGTTATTGTATTTTTGTTTTTGCTTTTTCTTTTTTTTTGTTCTTTTTTTTTTTGTACCCTCCATTAACCGGTCTGGGCACAAGGTCGCGCGAAAAAACATGGAAAACCACTCGGTAATTACTATACACAAGCATTTGTTCGCCGCAGTTTTATTACTTCATACTGTTGCTGTTATTGCCTGTCGTTTGTCAGCCGTACAGCGTCCTGCGTCCTGCGTGGTCCTGTGAAGCGAAGCGAAAGTCCTTGCTGCTTGTCGCTGGGCTCGTTAAAATTAATTAACCTTGCATAAATTTTTTCATTAACCAGAAATATGAATGCGTATAAAGAATGGCCTCTGCAAAAATTCGCTTGATCATTAATTATAGACTTTAAGGTAAGGCCAAGGAGTTCCCTCATTAACGATGAGATATAACCACTATCAAATATATAAGAGACAATAGGCTTAAACTGTCTTGGCCAGCTTTGCCACAATTAGCCGGCTTATATGGCCAAGTCGAGTCCGTGGTTTAGTTAATTCCGGACATAACCGCACCCGCAATATGTTACTGTATCTGCATCTGTTGTGGGATTTGCATTTGTATCTGGGGGATGTAATGCGGTATCTGGATCTTACCACGTTCAACGGTTCCATGTCAGGGCCGTAAAATGCCAACATTTTAACATTTTATGGCATTATTATTCGCATGTACTCAAGGCACTTGAATGTGGCAATTTATTGTAATTGCACAATTTATGCTGCACACTCTTTAGGTGCCATTCAACATAAACTTGTCAAATACGTGCAGGATTCTCCTTGGGAAACTTGGTTATTCTGCTGAGGCTGAGGATGAGAGGCTGTGTGACTGAGAGGCCGTGAGGCACAAAAAAGACAAACGATATCACGCTCAAAATACTGCCAGGCAGTTGACACTTAAGCGATTCCAAATTCCATATGCATGTCGCAAATTCCACTTCACATGCGCGTACAGTGGGCACTAGTTGGAGTGAACAAGGATTTGCTAATTTTAAAATTAAGCAAATATTAGTAAGATTATAATGAATTAACGTTTAAAAAGTTAGTCCCGCGTTGCATATATACTTGTATTTTTTACTTAAGGGATCTAAATATGTGACAAGGAAATTATAACCAATAAAGTATATTGACAAGACCCTCAATGTCATATTAAAAATTCATAAAACTTCATGTATTGAAATTTGAAATATATTGGAAAACTTCGAAATTAAGATTTAAATTTATAAATTATATCCAACATTAAAACATCGATTTATATACATATGAACCTTTGCTTTAAATACTTATAAAAATACATCTAAATTTTGCGCCATCTCTATAATAGGTTCCTTTGTTATTTTTTCAAATTTTCAATAATTTTACCAATTTTTAAGACACATTACAATACAGTTTCGTTCCATAAACTTTTATTTTATCACCTCTAATGAGCATCTACTGTACCCACAACGACTGTCAATTATTCTTGTTGCAATTGCCAAGTCAAAGACAGGGACACACAATGCCATTGTTTGCCACAGCCGCCATTCAAATAATGTGCTTCTAAGCGTTTGTGTGAGCGCGTAAATCATTTCCAAATGGAAACGGGCACAGAGACATGTGAAAAGTTTATCAAACCCTAACCTATATACAGCGATATATGTCTAGGGGTACCCCAGAATTCTGTGAATAACTCACATGCACTCACAACCGAAATATTTTTGCTATTTCCGCCCCACTATCTGTACGAAATTTAGTTGCTCGAATTCAGTTCTTTTTTCGGCAGTAACAGCATCTCCCCCACATTTTTCCGTGAGTTTCCTCGTTTCGTTCTTCCTTGCTAGCGTCTGCTGTTTTCCCCTTGTTTTTTCCTTTTTTCCAGGGCATTGCATTTCTATTATCTGTTGTATTTCTTTTACATTTTTTTTGCGAGTGCCCGCAGAGCCTGCTCAGCGTTTTGTTCAACTGCAGCAGCAGCTGGAGGCCCTCCTCAGCCGCTTAACTTGGCTTTCTGCTGCCGGGCAAATCTTTGAAATATTTTAATGTGCTTTGCCTAGATTTATGAAGAGCGTACTCTCGCCGCTACTCTGTTACTCGCTACCACTTAAAATCCTGCATTAGCTGCTGGCCGCCTGCGAATAATGCTCTGTTTTATATGCTTAAATCTCGCCTGCTGCTGCGGTTTGACTTTTGAGCCGACTAACGACTCGTGGGGGGACGAGACCCTTAGCGGTGGGCGGTGGATTGTGGGCGTGGTCGTAGCTGCAATTAAGTGGCTTTGGCTTGCAGCTGATAAACGATGCCAGTTGGCCTGGCCATAAACATTTGCGCCTGCGATTTGGCCAAACAATGAAATATGATAATCGCTCGTTCGTTGCTGAGTTCCATAAATCCCATCGACTGCATAAATAAACTCGTTGAGAACGTATTCCTTTCGCCAGTTAACGGGCATTAGAAAAGGAAATCCACTTCAAAAACTACTCGCTTAGCGCAGTAAAATTCTGGTTACAATTTTGTAGGAAAGTTGAATATAAAACAATAGCTCGA
>VNJR01010579.1:0-10805 GCA_008042585.1 Drosophila punjabiensis
ATAAAGATAGGACAATGGGTCTTCGATGAACGGTGGGCTGACGTGAGATGGAGGTTGTCAGCCACCGGGTTGCCAAGCTGGAAAACTCTATTTTTTTGATATTAGCAAAATAGCGAAGGGGATCCGCGGTAGCGCGTATTGGGTCTGGCTCACGGCACTCGCCGTGAGGAGACCGAGAGGGATCGATTACGGGACGTTTTCTACCCGTTAGGAACTATGCATCTGCCAGGTGGAATCCCAACCGGCACTCGCCGTGGAGGTCGTCACCCTGGATGGCAAGTTCCGCCGTCAGCACTCGCTGTCGGCCCAAGTTACAAGTCCCCTGGCCCCGTACAAGTATTTTGGTTGTAAAAAATATTTGTTCATCGTGATATGGCTGGGCCTCGGTATTTTAGTCGGGCGGTAAACAGAATTTGATCAAACTTTATTTCTATATACTTTTGGATTTTTATTTTTCATTTATTTTTCTTAGAGTATATCTATGTATTGTGAAGTTTTCATGTTCAATTCGTATGGTTCGTTTTGGTTACAACGGGGCTTGCGCAAAGTTTGAGGTTAGGGTTATATTCTGGCGATACCGCATCGAGTCCCGCCGAGATTTAATTTGCACTTGGCCATGTTGGCCGAACTCCCTGGCATGCCACTCGTTGCGGTTTCACACACACCACTCACCGGTCTCACGCCACGCACACACACAGGCACACGCCTGTCTGCTGGGTGCTCCGCCGCTGGTCCTGGGCCGGCACAAGTCCCTCGCTGCTCCGCTCCGGCTGGTCCGGCTGATCTGCGTCCGTTGGCTTCCTTCGAGGTGGAGGCCCGATGGCCTGCTGGTGGCTTCAAGTCTCGATTTTGTTCACTCTCACAAATGTTCCCCACGTGGAGTGGCACTCGCCACTCCGTGGTTTTTGCACTAAACACGTCTGCCTTTTTCTGACGATCTGTTCACTTCTCTCTTGGTTTTTTCCACTGCCAAGTTCTCGTGGCCTCGCTTCGAGAACTTCTCGAAGTTTCTAGGATCTCGTTTCCTCTCGCTCTTTCCTTAGGGCGCGTGCCAATTTTCGGGGGTTGATTGTATGGCGTGATCGCGTCCTTTCTCGCTCACTCCTACATACTTCTGCTGTCATGTGACCGCTGCTCGTGGTGAGTTTCGTAGATACGCTTGTGTGTGTGTGTCCGTGTACTACGAGCTTTTCAAGCTAGCGATGGTAGTTTTGCGGTGGCTTAGCTTAACTATCATATATGGCTGGCCAGCCTTAAATCTATTTATATTAAATTTTAGTAACTAGGATCTAGATTAGATTTGGCCCTACACGTAAAATAATATTATTAATTACACCAGATTATTAAGTGCTATTTTCCTATTGTTTACATTATTATTCCCTATTATTTATATTGCTATATTATTATGTATTATTTACATATTTATTTGTGGGGAGCCGGCAGGTTCCTCACAACCTGTGCAATATTTCGTTTGCTTCACTGGTATATTGTGTTCACCTAATCCTGGTTAAAGCCGGTTTCACAGTATACCGAATTGATCGGCCTGTCAGACGTGGGGGTGGTGTTGTCATGGCGATTCACCGTAAAGTTACTAACTTTCAAAGCATGTAACGATGCTAATTAACTTTGTGTGAAGCTATCGGTCAATAGTAGTTCCATTTATTTATATATCATATTCCAACACTCCCCCTACACATTGTCGGACCTTTTTGTTTATTGGGACCATTTGTTTTTTTATAAGGTGGTTTTCAATTGACTATTGGATACGGACAATTTATGGTCCATGTGGTCCTTAAATAATTACTCAAATAGTCTTTTAACTTCAAACTAATATGATTTTTTTTTTTTTAGATATTTGGTCTTAAATAATGGTACGATTGACCTTAGTACAATAATAAGATTTCACAAAGGATTGTCTTCATGTTTTGGCTTAATCCAAAAAATTATTAATAACATAAGATATAATACAAGAACACAGATGCTAAAATATTGTCTAAAAACTTACATGCTTAAAGACATCAACATTTTTTGCTCCAAAGAATATTTCCAATCAACAGAATTGCAAAAATGTATATTATGGGAAACAGTGTTAGGTTTTCCGGTCACGCCAAACATTTCTATAATGCTCAGAATAAATTTGGCCAGAGTGTTAACCTAAAAAAATATAAGCATTTGAGTTGTATTTTTAATTAACTTAAATGTTGTCATTCCGTTGCAAGTTTTTAAATTATATTCAGTTATCGCAGCTATCCAAACTTTTTCTGTTCTATAAAAAATACGTGGAAGCTTTACCATAGGAATATTTGCCTTCTCTATATCCATTCTGCACTTGGTGATCCATTTCCTGGATCGACAAAATAACAAGAAAATCTCAGAACTCTACACATTTCCGAAGGATTTCGATGTGCCATATTCGAACATGGCCTCAATAAGTCATGTTTTAGAGATATTTCAACCTAAAAGTGCAAAAAACTCATTCGAGTTTAGCAAAATCTTCCGGAAAAATATATTTCTTTTCTTGTTTCTGAGATGCTATCGGTCTGTGTAATATATATATGCCGTCGATTGCGTTTACTGTTGCATAGACAAGATCTTGATCATGGATCATATATGCTGGTTCTTGTTTTAACCATGCAGAGTATTATAATTTTAGCTAGTTAACTGAATAATTTTTAAGGGCTTACATTTTTCTTATATGTACTTCTTAATTTACAACCCTTTATGTTCTCTTATTTCAACTCATCGCAAAAGTGCAATCATATTTTGAGTAGGAAGGCAAATTTTTTTGTTTACATTAAAAGTATATCTAGAAAAAAAAAAAACAATTATTACGAAAAACAGTATGCATGCGTATTAAAAATTCTAGATTGGTGTATCATATGCATGCATATTCTCTGCACAAACGCACGTTTTCAAGTAAATTCCACCCACAGTGATCCATCTGACTTCCATCTCGGGTTTTCCATAAGGTTTTACCGTTCCGAAATTTCTCATATTGTCCTACATTTGTTGAATATCTATTGTCAATTGTTTTTTGTTGCAACTCTTACTTCTCCTTCTTAACAAGGACAAATTAAGCATTCACTACAAAAATATAAACAAAGATGGGAAAGAACAAGTATGCCCTCGGCGGAGTTTCCCTGTATATTAGTGCCTCAAAATGTCACCAAACACTACCATTTAATATAAAACCGTTACTTCTTCTTTATTTTATTTTTTAGGATTTGAGGATTTTAGAAGGAATCAAAACAATGGAGGAAGAGTTACTTGAGAGTTACTGAAAACAGCGTGAACATACACGCATTGGCTGGTTCTCTTTGGAACATAAGTCGCATCCTTTGGATATTTGAACGATACTCGTGCTGAACGATTTTAGTACTCGAGGTGACATATTGGAGGTTGAATAGAATCTATGGTTTCCAGAGTTCAATGGCGCTCAGTTAGGAACGAGCTAAGCTCTAGTCACGTAGAACTTTTTGTCTCGGCTGTTCACCAAAGATGATATTTGGGATGATATAGCCGAAATCGTATCGATCTTTTTAGTGAGATGGGCGGAACACTTTTCGTGAATAAAATATGCATACCAATTTTTTGTCTGAAGAGTAGGCAGGGTGTACGCCGCGCACTCGAAGCCAACTTAAATAAGCTTTGTACTCTTCCTCAACCTTATCCCATAGCGCTCGGACTTGATCGAGATAATTTTTACATGTATACTGGGACGTACTAAGCGCTTCTGGCATACAGATCAACGAAAATTCATTTAAAATGGAAGAAGTCATTCTGTATGGAAATCGAAAATTGACTGTCTGTATATAAATAAATATTTCGAATTCTTAATGTGTCAAATCAGTCCATTCTTAGTCTTCGACAGGGATGGACGTGTTTTTCGTGAGCTCCAAATTGAGTTCTTTAATCAATATATATTATATATATATATATATATATATAAATCGAAGGCGATTTATAATTAAATATTGTTAACTGTGCGATTTTGCTATAATTATGTGCCAGTCGCGATAAGCTTAAATAAATGAGCGGCGATCAAAATAATGAGAATAGAAGCTCCGTAAGCCAAAGAAATTGTTGTTTTTTCGTATTTCTCAACACGCGATACCGAAGTAGAAAAAACGTCCACAAAGAGCAACCCGGCACTAAAGGTGGAGAACTATCGATAGTCGGCGCCATCGATAGCGAGCGATTGTTTTTCTCAAACCATCGACAGTGTCGATAGTGCTATCGGTGGTGTG
Source organism: Drosophila punjabiensis (assembly GCA_008042585.1). Classification (NCBI taxonomy): domain Eukaryota; kingdom Metazoa; phylum Arthropoda; class Insecta; order Diptera; family Drosophilidae; genus Drosophila; species Drosophila punjabiensis. The sequence continues at coordinate 4,248 of VNJR01010579.1, forward strand.
ATGCTCTAACTTTTAAATGTAAAAAAGCTATGAAATGAAATTTCAACATAACTTTATTATATGGGGGAATCCTTAAAAAAATACATTTTATTTGTAGTTATTGTCGCTATACAACTTAAAAAAAACATTTCATTTAAGCTGTTTTGAAAAAAAAATGGATGAAATATATAATATAGAAGGTACTTAAGCTTATTCGTAAATTGTTAGGAACTTTTCCATGCCATAAGTTTATTATTTTTGCATTCAATAAAATTTGTGACTTGTGATTGTGATGTGCAAAGCGTTGTTCAAAACTATCGATAGTGCAGGGCTACCATCGATGGCGAGTCGATAGTGGCCACCCATCGATAGTGCCATCGATAGTTCTCCACCTCTACCCGGCACTACTGGCCGTCCAAAGCACGAGAGCGCGCTCTCTATCACCAGCCCTACTCATTCCAATTCCTAAATCTTGGACCACCAACCGACCAAAGCCACCACCACCGGCTTCTATGGAAGACGCACCAACAAAAAGCAGTGCTAAATTTTCTGTTCCCCCAGAAAAAGTAACGAACACAACTAAAGCAACGACCAATTCCAGCAACAGCAACAGATTTTCCCTCTTATAAAATGGTGAGAGCCAAGCTGATTCGGAGCAGGTGACCCAAGGGAACCAAAGCCCCCACCTATTTATATAAGGGGAAAAAGTTCAAATGCGCTTTTGTTGTTTATTAGTTGTTCCGCTTATTAAAGGGAACATCCACGAAACCAAAGTTCAAACCAAGTATGAAGAACACTTCCGATCTGTGTCTAAATACCTCTATTCAATGTTTTATTTATTACTTAAAATTTTGATTCTTACTTAGGGAACTTGCAGCTGTGCCGGCAGCGTCGCCGGCAGCAGCACGGTCAGGGCTTATGTATTTATACATGTTTTATATATATGCTCAGTGCTGCTGACAGTGTGAGCGCGGGAGGGAATGCTTACTTAAGCTGGCGAATGTTCAAAACATAAGGGCGAGTGTACAAAACAGCCGGCGAGTCTACAAAACATGCCGACGATACGCTGATGTTAGTCACAGGCATATTGGTGCGATCATATTGAGTTTACATTAAAATAACATATGAGAACTTTTGAACTTTAATGATTAACTGATAAATATTTTTAATCTATTCTTAAGAACTTTTTGGGTCCTATTTTTGTTATCTTTAATTAGAATGTTATTCCTATTTTCTATGTTAACTATTTTATATTGGCCTACTGGATGCAGTTAATTGCCAGTTTCGTTTCTTATTAAGGCTTTATTTTTGATTTTTTATTTAAAAACCTATAACTTTTCGGTTCTGTGACTTCATTCGACTTTTCAAACCTTCTAGTGAGGATGTGCAGTTGATGTTATGTTGTTTATTTTCATGTACTTGGACAAAGCGTTTATAATTGAATTCTTAGGCCCTATTTACACTAGGCTGCGTTTTTGCGTTATTCCGTTATTTCGTTTCAGAGCAAACTCCGTTTTTTTAAATAGACTTTGTATAGGGGGCTAGTGGTGGGAAAAAGTAGCATCCAAGTTACGTTTATTACGATAACAACTAGTTTTTATCGATATTCGGACTATCGAACAAGTTTCACCACTTAATCGAACAGAACCTTGGAAACTGACAGATGAAGCAAAGCTGCCTTAAGGCACTTCTCTAGGTGTGGACTGAAAATGTGGAAGGTTTTCGGGAGAACACCATCTCAATCTCATGAAAGTTTTTTTGAAAACCCTTCCAAATTAGCGTTATATGATAATACACAATCAAGTATATTCAGCTAGAAAGGTAACGTTTTCTTCTTCCTTCATGGTTACCGTGACCTTATCTTTGGTGAGGAAATCAGATTTATACTCGTCACCAAGAGTTTTAATAGTTCCACGGCAAAACTTCAATAAAGTCTGGCACAATATTGCTCTGTAACCGCCGAAGACTCGCTACCGTGCGGTATTCCGTACAGAAAACCAAGGAGCACAAGGCAATTCCAAGCTTTTTAGCTCCTCAAAACTTCCTGGTTATATCGCGGCCAAGAAAATGCCTTCATTATTGTTTCTAAATTATTTTCCATTGCTTAGGCTGTCAGGCTTTCGTCGTTGTTCGTTGTTCATTTGCCTTAATTTTTTTTTCTTTCAAATAAATTCGGACAACTAGCTGTCAAACAATTTCAATAACGTAGCTTTTACCAGTAGAAACACCCATTCTGTGTTTTACGTTTCATTCGATAACGAAAGTTAACGCACGATAGTGCAAAAAGATCGTTATGTTCCGTACCCATGTCTGTAATGAACGTCATCATTGGACCGTTCTTCAGAATATAAGATTCGAGTAGAGCTTTAGCGAAAGTTTTTGCACTTTTATTTGCAATCGGAATGGTGACGAGGTACTTCGTTAATTCACAAATGAGTGTAACTGCATATGGGGACGAGCATTCTCTAATCTAGGTAACGGACCTATTATGTCTACGATTACTCAATCGAAAGCGGAAATTGGTGTTTCTGTTATTATTAGAGGAGTTTTTGCGGTTTTTGTAGTTTTTGCTGTCTGGCATTTCGGACACTTTTGGATGTAGTCTGTAACGTGCGTTCGAGGTGTGATTGAGAAAGAAGATATCTAGGGTATTCGTGGTTTCTCTCTTTCGCTCACTCTCTTCGGGTCCATAAGAATGATGGGCGGAATCAGCTGGTGCCATAGATCTTGGGTGTTTGGGGTGGGTCTTTGGCATTTCCGTACCATATTCAGATAACCTTTAATTTTTCGGATTCCTACTGAAACTATAAACAGGAGCTCAACTCCTCAAACAAAAAAGATCAAACCATAATTATCATCAAACATAATGCACAAAAAAGAATAAAAGGACTGCTATCTATAAACGATTAGCAAGGTCTAAGGTGATATTTGACTCTCGCTGTCTGTACCCTCCCATCCATGATCTTTAAAGCGAAATAATTATTGAAGATACCCTATATATTCCTCCGACGAGTTTTTAAGTTGCCATGTCAATTCCGAAAACCATAAAAATTAACACATCATGATTTCGTTTCTCAATATTTTAATACATAATGGAATAGATTTCAAAAACCAATAAACAAAACTTTCCATTAGGTCTTGCTAACTTCAACAAAATAGTCCCTAAATCTATTAAAGTTAATCATAATTTAAAAAGTTTTTAATACAGAAAGGGTATGAATTCACTGTTTTTTCTGGGTTAGGTCGTGTCTAGAATGGATATTTAACTAAATAACTAAATAATGTAACGTTGTTTTTTAAGTGTAGACTCAGTTTCATGCATAGAATTGCTGGGCGGTATGTGAGAGGTGTGCGAGGTGTTGACAGGAAAAATGTAATAGCTACAGGTTTAAATTGTAAATTATATTGGTAGAAAAAAATAGGTTTTACTTTTGTTTTAACTATTAACTATTAATTGAATGTTTAATTAATTTATTTTCTGCTTTGTTAGTATTGTATCATATTTATTGTATATTTAATTATGTATTTATTTATTTATTTTTTATATTTTTTTCACTGTATGCAAGATGAGTAATCCATATTTATTTAAATTTAATTAAATTGAATCCTTAATTATTTCATTTCAGTATGGCAACATTTATAAAAGTCTATGAAATTAAATTTAAGATTTTTAAAATGAATTGAGTTTTAAGTTTTCATTATGTTTGATTTTCCAGTGTAGCTAAATCAGTATTGATTTATTTATTTTAGTTATTGTCTTTCATGTTTTGAGCAATTCGAGAAAAATATTTTTATTTGTTTGAGAACATAATTTCAACTTAAAGTTACTTTCTCCATCGTTGAAAGGCCTTCCAGCGTGGTTTGATGATGATACTAGAGGCTTATTTGGGCAATAGAACTTTAACTTTGAATTTAACTTCTCATAATAAATAAAAAAATTACTTTAAATCAACATTAATTTTAAACGAATGTAGTCAAATTTAACTTCGAAATTTATTTCAGTGTAGCCATAAGCTTATGTCAATTTGAAGTCGCAACACTCTTTTAACCTTACACCTACTAGCTATAAGCAAATATGAAAAACAAAAGAGAATCAAAGTTAAGCTTATGGAAAACAACAACTAAAATTTTACAACAAAACCCTTTGCCTTAATCTCGTGAAGCGATCTCTGTCGCCGCCTGGCCTTATCTTTCCGCTTCTCTGCCTCTACTCCTGCTCTGCCGCTGTCGCTGGACCAAGCGCTACCGCTGCCATGTGCTTGGCAAAGGGTGCTGCTGGGGGTACAGGTGCGGATTTCGGGGCTTTGGCCAGGTGCGGATTTCGGTGTAATTTAATCAGCCGGGATCCAAATGGCCTGATTTTTTCTATTTTACTCTTCTATTTATACAGTGTATGCATCTGTTTTTCTTCCTTTCGGCGGGTGGTCAATTTTGCAGCTTCCAAACAGCGTTTTTTTACAAACCTTTTTTGAAAAGGCTGCAAGGTCTACTTGAAGTTTCCAGAAGTTTTCGGAGTTGAGGCCGAGAATAAATTTTCTCCCAAAGACTGTATTCATTTTCGTTGGTACAATTTATTTATGTGCTTTGGGCGCAAAAGAATAATTAACAAATTAATAGGCGAAAAGGGATTTAACCTTTACATTTTATTTTACTTCACGGAAACACAAAACTTATGTCTGCGGAGTTATTTTTGGTACGTCGGAAAAGATCGAATGCAGCCGCGTGGGCGGTTTATATAGCTCAGCCTTCCAGCATACAAAGCTTTATGGGGAATAGGTTTGAGCTAGAACAACGTGAGCGACGCTTATCAATGTAGCTGAATAAAGAGCGCAAGCTTAAGAAAAGGCTGCATATAACAATATCAGCGAGCATTGATGTTATCGATTAAGCTATGCTACGCAATACGCTTGTTTGGCGCCTCAGGAATTCGTTTTAAAATTTGAAACCACGGCCGTTACATCACCCGGTAATATTTCTTTGTTAGATGTAATATTAACGGGAATAAGTTTCGGATATCCTTCGCATGGAAGGTTCCTATTTCTCTTCCTTGTAAATTCTTTATTTGGTAAAAGCAATTGCCTAACGCTTTCCTAATCCGACATTTTAAAAACTTTGGACAATAAACTTCTTTTCTTCTTTAGAAGATATAAGCATTCGAAGTTGAAAAATATTTCCATTTTTGCATCATAGGAGAAAAAAACAGAAAAATGGTCGACTTCCAGGTAGCATTCCCCAAAATGTAGATTACCATCGTCATGTTTTTTTTTGAACGATAGATAAATTCAAAACGGTCGATTGGACTTTTTGGACTCTCCTACTGACGATCTAGTAAACTTATTCGACCGTTTCTATGACATTATATACTCTGGTTTTGACATGTTTGTTCTATCGTTTTCACATTCTGACGTCTCGCATAAGCCTCCCTGGTTTTCTCGTCGACTATCCAACTTGAAAAATGTGAAGTCTAGACTTTTTAAAAAGTTAAGTAGAACTGGGTTACAAGTCGACCGTGCTAGATACTTAACAGCACGTTATAATTTTTTAACACATAATTCTGAGTGCTACAATTATTACCTGAATCGGTGCAGAAGCGAGTTTTCAGGCGAACCCTAAGCAATTTAACGCGTTTGTCAATTCTAAACGAAAATCTCAAATCTTTCCATCCTGTCTTCATCTCAATACTGAGTCCGCTTTTAACGAGCTTGACATCGCGAACTTATTCGCTAAATTTTTCCAATCATCGTACTCATCTATTAGCTTCGATACTGCCTCATCGTATCCATATCCTCTTCCGCACTCCAATTGCATCTTCACGCCCACGATCAGTGATGATGATGTTCTTCAGAACCTCAAAACACTCAAACCTTCCTTGTCTTCTGGTCCGGATTTGGTACCCAGCTGTGTTTTGAGAAATTGTGCTAGTGCGCTAAGTAGTCCACTGTCCAAGATGTATCAGTTGTCTCTTCAGTTTTCGTTTTTTCCTGAATGTTGGAAGGAATCCTTCATAATTCCCCTTCACAAAAAGGGTAGTAAATTCAACATCGAAAACTACAGAGGGATTGCAAAGTGCGATTCCAAAATTATTTGAACTTTTAGTTACTGCTCAGCTTCAACACCAATGTAGCTCATTAATGTCCACCTCGCAGCATGGCTTTATGAGACAACGTTCTACTTCCACAAACCTTCTTGAGTTTTGTTCTGTCATTAGAAACGCGTTTAAATTCAACACACAAACTGATGTTATTTTTACAGACTTCAGCAAAGCCTTTGATTCTGTGAATCACCTCTTACTTATAAAAAAACTTACACTTGTGGGGTTTCCTATTCTGTTGATTAATTGGATCACCACTTATTTATCGAACCGAACTCAAAAAGTAGCTTTTAAGGGTTCATTTTCAAATCGTGTACAGGTAACTTCGGGTGTCCCGCAAGGGAGTCACCTTGGTCCACTTCTGTTTGGCATTTTTATTAACGACTTGCCCGATGTGGTTCTTTATTCCCATGCGATGATGTACGCGGATGACGTTAAACTATGTTTGCCACTGACGAATTCAAACTCTCATACGCTTTTGCAAACTG
>VNJR01010580.1:0-32905 GCA_008042585.1 Drosophila punjabiensis
GCTGCTTCGTCCGTCGTTCGGTTGGCGGCAAATGGCAAAAATAGCAAAAAATAAAACACTCGCAAAAAATACGTTTCGCAAGTGCTGTTTCGCTTTATTGTTGTAAAATTTTTAACACTCCACTGGCGCTGCTACTTTTGCATGTCTCAAGAACACTGCCCAACTGAATGGCGATTTATTATTATTATTATTATTTATATTTTCTTCTCTGTGCCTTATATTGATTGCAACTTCTGTTGGGGCCACACTCCACTCACGTATTGTATTATTATTATTATTACTTTTTCCTTTTATATTCGAACGCACTTGTTTATGACTTGGTATGATTTTTCCAAAATTTTATTACGACTGACTTTTCGTTGGATTTTCCACGGGGCTTTTAGCACCAAAAAGAACCTTAGTTTCCAGCTCAGCTTGGTTTGAACTCCGTTAGACGACTGAGTCGCCCAGCGGCGGGGAATCGCTATTTTATACGTCCGTTCTCCGGCCGAAAGCTCGGCTTTCCGCTTCGGCTTTCTGAAGCTTCTGCGCAAACGCTGCCTTCGCGCTCTGGCTGTGACTCTGTTCGGGCAAAAAATATAAACACAAAGCAGCTGCTGGCCCCAAACTCAGCTGTTTTCGGTCAAAAGCCGGCAACAACAAGCCTTCACATGTGGCTTTATTACCAGGTTAAGACTGGCGGTTTAGGGGTAACCATCAAGGGGGGTGTTGGGGGTTGTGTTATGTCCAAAGCTTCGGCATTGCCGAATGCGCAATGACAACAATAACAAAATACCTTCAGCCAGCCAGGCTGCTAGCATGTTGTTCTTGCCCACGAAAAACCAAATAAAGCAAGGTAAGCGCATAAAACACAAATAGCAGCAGCCAGCAGCCAATAATACGAGTATCTAGTCGCAGCTTTAACAGGTGGCAATGTCATGATTTTGCAGCACTGAGGGAAAATGCGTTTACATTTGTGGAAATGGGAATCTAAAAGAGTATCTAGGGTGCTTTAGAAGTAAGTAGAGTTTTTTAAACGCTTTTAAATGTGTCTAAAAGTATGAAAAGACTTTTTTAGGTACCGATTGTAGCATAAATTTCTTAATTTTTTAAAGAATAAATAAATATACAACAAGGCACTGAGGAAAAATGCGTTTAAATTTGAGGAAATGGGAAACTAAAAGAATATCTAGGGTGCTTTAGAAATCAGTAGAATCTTGTAAACACTTTTAAAAGTGTCTAAAAGTATAAAAACATATTTTTTATTTACCGATTTCAGTCTAAATTTCTTCATTTTTTAAGGTATAAATAAATAAACAATAAATTTGTGGCAATGGTTTTGGCCTAGTCTTTATTTACATATTTCTGGTTTTTATTTACATTTTGTACTTTTACTTAAGTGAATTAGGTGTTTTAATTTTTAAACTAATAAAATACGGAGTAAAAAGTTTATAAAAAAAATTTGTTGGAATATCAAAGAAATTAGGGTCAAGGTATGAATATATTCATTCATCTGCCTTTTTTAATACTATAAATAAAATAAGGAGAACTTAACAAGTATTTTTTGTCAGAAGTATAAATATTTATTTAAATAACTAAAAAAATCAATAAAATAAGTTCTTTTAATCAACTAATAAAATGAATTGAATGAATAATATAAATATACTGATTAGAAAGAATAGAATAAATTAAATAAATAAATAAAAATGTTTATGTTCTTAGATGGGCAGAGAATATTTAAAAACTACTAAATGTATCTCAAAACAATACGACTTTAACTTTTAAGAATATTTAAAAAAACACATTTATATATTAAAAAATATATCTTCAAAATTTAAGAATTTCATGATATATTAACAAAAAAAATAATAAAAAAAATACAATATTAAAATACAATTTTCTATAAATGTAATCCCAAAATTTAATGGCTATAAACTTCAACCACATTTTAAGTAACCTAAAAGTTACCTTTTGCAAGTAGCTTCGATCACTTGCCGTAAAAAATATAATTTTTTCTACGAAATCATTCTGACCTTGTATATATTATTATTATTATTTTATCACTCAAAACTTGTGCATTTTCATCAGTCATTAAATTAATTTAATTGATTATTTTTGTTCACTTTATTGGCATCATTGTGCGTTGTCGTGTTTTGCAATTGTTTACCTTTTATCGGTTCATCTGCTGATTGCTAATTCGAAAACCAAACCAAAGCACAACAACAACAACAACAACAGCAAAGTCCGTCACAAAAACTTCGTCGCAAAAATTGGAAACTGGCCAAACTCGATTTAATTAGAAGCTAAATAATATTATGTAGAAAGTATAAAGAATGACACATTTGGTACTTAGACATGCCAAAAGCTAAATATTAATGCGTAGTGGGTTCCTTGAACTTTCGTTAATATTTATTGATTTCAACCAAATCACGTGGATATAACATCAGAGATTTCCAGTTTGATTAGACGATATTGGGTTTATTTACATTTTATTATTGATTTTTTATATTCATCTTTATTAATACGGGATTTATATTCTTGATATTTTGATTTTGTTTACAAGATTTTTACTAATTAATAAACATTTTACGTGCTTAAATGGTTTGATATATATTTTTATTACTGCTTACAAATATTTATATTTTATAAAATAATTGCTACAAGAAGCTTTATCTAGCTTTTAAACAGAGTTTTCAGATTTTTTTTAGTACTCAATATTTTTCGAAATCCACTTTGGAGTTTTTTTTTGGCGCTCCAAAAGCGGTCACTTTGTGGAAGCTGTTTTTAACAGTTACATTTTTTTTCTTTCCCACCATTTCGCAAAGGCGAGAATTTTGTAAATTTTTTTTGTCGTCCGCTCGTGCTTGTATTTGCTGTAAAATTTACAAAATGGATCGCTACAGCCGCGCTTGGAGAGGTAATTCCATATAAAACTATATTTCACATTTTAATAATTGTAATTTTCCAAGATCCCGGTTCTCCGCTGACGCCATTGACGCCCCTAAGCACCCAGACGTTCACCTTTGAGACCGCCGAGGACAGCGTCACGCCTACCGGGCCTCGTGGCAGTAATAGCTGCGCCAGGACCGGACTTTTTGGTATCCCGAAAGCCAATCATCGTCTCCAGGTGCCAGGCCATCAGACAGCCCCGTCCGCGAAAAGTTTAACAGGAAGTCGCCGTCAGCCCACGCGTTTTTCGCAGGCATTTATGCGCACGCGATCCGTGTTTTCGCCCGCAAGTCAGAGCACCCTCAATGGGGGCAGCTCGCTGTCTCGGGAAACGTCGATTCCGGTTGACCCAAAAGCACGGAGCATGCAGAAGAGCCGGGTGAAGCCAGAAGTCCGTGTAAAGCCTGAATTCCGGATGAAGCAGGAACCAAGCAAGGTGGCAAAAGAGGCGGAGGATTCGGCCCGGAGTCCCATCCATCAGCGCTTCAAGCACGGCTCCCCGGTGGAGCATCCCACGCTGAGCCCTCGGGTGCGATCTCTGCTTAACCAAACGGGCAACGAACATCTCACGGAGCTGTTCACACGCCAGGAGATCGACATCGAGGTGCTCATCCAAATGACTCTGGAGGATCTGGCTGCGCTGGGCGTTCGCGGCGCCCGAGAGATTAAAGTAGCCTTGCAAATCATTCAGCTGGCCAAGAAAATCTTTTCCGGCTAGTTTTAAAGCCTTTTTTAATGTTTTATGTCATGTGTTTTTTTTAATTTATGTGCGTTTATAATAAATGTATAATGTAGGAATGTGAAGCGGATTTGTTTTTGTAATAGTTGGGAAATCTGTGAAATAATGAGCTTGCAATCAGACTCTATAATTTGCCGCCTTTAAAATTAACTGATGTTTAGTTATTATATAAACAGAAGTAAGGTCATTATGAAATAATTAATTTAACTCATTATTTTTTCTTATTTGTGAATTTAAAATGCAAACTTTACATTATTTTGCGTTCAGTAATAGATATTTTACAACAAAAAATTAAATAAATACTGTAGCCCTGAATTTAACCGCCCAACTGAATATATGCAATCGATTAATCACTGGGCTTAAACAATTTTATCGATATTTTCCAAATTTCTATAAACGTCGACAGCTGTACGTCAGGAAATAACTTCGCGTGAATTCCCTAGAGTTTTATGGGGTTTCCTAACCGAGAATTTCATTTTCCGAGTATTTTCAAAAGCAATAAGTTGAGCCAGGCAAAAATGAGAAAATCTATTTATCGATGTTAAAAAATACGTATCGATATATCGCCATTTGTAAATATTTTGATATTATCGACAGCAACACTTACAATTTACCATCTCTAGCAAACTACCAACACGTGTTTTGAACCGCAGAACCGCAGTTTTCTTAAAATATCTACATTTTTTCACAGAAAAACCATGGGTAAAGTGAAAGTAGAGCGCTCTGATGATGCCGATGCATCCGTGCAGGTCAGCGGCGATGTGACCATCAAGGAGGAGGAGACCTACGACGACAAGATGCTGTTCGTGAATGCCATTGCCAAGCCAATGGCAGGTAAAAAACTGGCCAAGAAGTGCTACAAGTTGGTGAAGAAGGCAATGAAGCACAAGACTTTCCTGCGCAACGGACTGAAGGATGTCCAGACTCGCCTCCGCAAGGGAGAGACTGGGTAAGTTTCTCTGAAATCCTCAACAGAAAGAATTAAATACTAATCACGCCGCTTCCCTCAGTATTTGCATATTTGCTGGCGATGTGACACCCGTGGACATCATGTGCCACCTGCCGGCTGTGTGTGAGGAGAAGGGCATCCCGTATGCCTACACGCCAAGTCGAGCGGATCTGGGAGCTGCTATGGGCGTCAAGCGCGGCACGGTTGCCCTGTTGATCCGGCAGAACGATGACTACAAGGATCTGTACGATGAGGTCAAGGAAGAGATGTCCGGATTGAATGTTCCCATCTGAAGAGAAACCTCCTGTAGTTGTAGTTTCGTTTTGCTAATTAAGGGACCTAGTTAAGTTAATAAAAGTTTGCTAAAAAAACGTGAGCAAAACATGACTTTTTTCACTGTTTTTCCTGATTTAAAAATTTGAATACTTTTACAGTTTTTAAAGTGATCTTAATCTGTATAGATTTTTGAAGCATCAAATTAAAGTCTGGAAAGTATTGTAAAAACAACTTGAAACAACGAAATCCTGCAGGATAACATTAAGAATACATATAATTCCAAAATTATCTTCAAAAGTTCACTAAAATAGTTAAAACCAATTAAAGAGCTGTATCCAACGAAGTCCTATAATTCCCAAATAATATTTTGGAGACCCCTTTTACCACCAACAAAGGTAAAAATGTGAAACTCTCAAGTAAGGACAAATTCCAAGTTCGAGCAACGAAGAAAGTTGAGATGAAGGAACACACTGGCCCAAAAAAGTTTGTTTTTGATTTTTTTTTTCTGTCCCTTGGGGATCTTTTTTTAGTTTTCTCTTTTTTTTTTGTAATTTCTTTTCATTTTTTTTTATAAGGATTTTCAGCGCAGCAGCTGGGTTTCATATAAATGGGGTTTACATATACAATACAGTTTTTGAAATGGGAATTTCGTTAGTTTGACTTTCTTTCTTTTTTTTGTTTCTATGAAGAATGTGGTGTGTCTGTGTTTGTTCTATTTATTATTGTTTTTAGTTAGTTGGTTGTGTGTCTAAATTTACATATAATTTAACACTAAGTGAGAGTCGGTGTCTGGTGTATATATTTCCTAAAAGATCTTCTTTTTTTAACAAACATGACATATGAGACGTGAAGTGGCGTGGAGGGGGCGATGATGGATTATTAAAAGTACAATTTATTAAATGTAAATTTCGTTTGTTGTTTTTTTTTCTTGGTTAAATTATTACAGTTATATATAAAGTTAATATGTATATATATGCTATATCCAAGTCGCTAGCCAAAAATACTACGATAAAACTCAAAGATCGATTTAATAATATGTACTCTCTTATTGAAAAAGGATTCTCATTTATTTTCGTTTTAAATGTTTGGGGTTTCTTTTTTTTTAATGTTTAAAGGGGGATGCGAGGATATGGCTGCAGGGGGGGGAGGGGTTTTCAACAATCGTAATATAATTTACACACTCACATAGACAATTTATGGGGAGGTTCGGGGAGTTCGCAGGCAAAAAGGAACAAATATAACTCGTGCACAAAATGTTATTATTTATATGCATATCTATTTATATATATATATATATGTAGGTGTAAGTATATGTTTAATTCGTACACAAAAAGTTTCATATATCCCTTATAGCCATTAATTAAATATATATATATATTTATATATATAATTGGTATATATAATCTGAAGGACAATAATTTATGTATTTTTGAGTGCGTGACAAAATTTCAGTTTTTAATGATTTTTTTCTCTTATTTTTTTTTTTGTTGTTGTCGTTAATAATATATATAGTCGTCAACGTTTGCTGTACAAAATTGAAAAGTTTTACAATTTAATAACTTTGAGAATAATTAAAAAAATTACAAACAAACTGAAGGCCTAAAAAAAAATACAGAAAGAAATGTACAATACAAATTTTCTCAAAGTAAATATATATCTTACATGTCTAAAGCTAAATTTATGCATTCTGCAGTTTTATAGTTATTACAATAATTATCTTCTTTTTTTGTTTTCTTTTTTAGATTTTTTTTCGTTTTTGTTTTTTTTTTTTGCAACGTTTTTATATATTTTTTTTTGTGTGTTGTTCAAGAGTCTCTAATCGATAGGGTTCGCTTGCGTGTCTGTGTAGAGGCTGTGCGGCTGCTCAGAGCAACCCATTGGATGCAGCAAGGAGGAGCGAGGATGCGGACTGGTGGCCAGGGAGCACACAACGACACATCCCAACGGCTGCGGCATTTGGGCAAAGAACTTTTTTTTTTAGTAACCCTACTAAACATTAACTAAATTGGTATTTATGTATATTATTAATTAATTATAATAATTCACACGTTGAACTTAAGGCTACCATAATTAAATAATTTGCAATTTAAACGAAAGCAAACAATAATAAGGATATAATAGGGATATATAGGGGGCACAACTATAATTAAGAAGCAGTTCTTTTTCTTGTTTTTTCGCTTTTTTCCTCAGTTTTCCCAATGTCTGGGGTATTTTTTTTACGTTTTTTACGCTTTTTTTTTGTTTGTTCAGCTAAGAATTTTGCAATTTTTTTTTCTAGTAAATTTTCTGTTTTTTTTTTGTAGTTTTTGTTTTTTTTTTAGGTTTTTTTGTTGTTTTTTTTTTGTTTGCATTAGGTTAAGACCCGTTGATGCCACAGCTTGTTGAGATGTTGTCGCTGGCGACACTCTTACTGAAAATAATTGTAAAAACCGGTGGTGGCCTGACCCAGTTCCCTAATAGCGGCAAACGGATCCTTCTCTAAGAGATCACCACCGCCGCCTGCCTGCGAGGGCTTACCGCCGCTGCCGGCACCTGTAACAGATCCCGCCTGACCCTGCGACTGCCCTGGCGAAGGTCCCGCGTTGTTGCCTCCACCCACAGCCTGGTGGCCCTGGCTCAGCACGGCCGCATATGTGGTGGCGGCCGAGGAGGAGCCCCCTCCCGACGATTGCTGGTGCTGCTGATGATGATGATGGTGATTGCCGCCAGCGTCTGAGTGGGACACAACGCTGGGCGGCAGGCCCTGGAACAGGTCCACATCATGACCGCCGCCACCGCCCTTCATCGCATTGAAATTGTTGTACAGCAGTCCGTGCATGTGATCCGAAGGCTGGGACTTCACCGAATGATCCACTACCATCGAGTTGTTGGCCTGGAAAAGGGCTTCTATCAAATTGGCGCCCGTGTCCAGGCCGGGCATGTTGTAGCCGCCTCCGATTCCATTTCCAGCCAACGCTTGTCGCCGGTATAGTGGCACCGAGTGGTTGCCATTCATCAACAGTCCGTTGTTGTTGTTGTTGTTATTATTATTATTGTGGTTACCAACTCCACCTCCTCCAGCGACACCGCCGCCGCTTCCTCCTAGTCCCATGCCAGCAGCGCTGTTCAAGCCAACGTTGTTATGCATGTTCAGGTTGTTATACGGCTTGTCATTGAGCAGAGCATTTCCAGCTGAGAGAGAATAAAGCAAAATTAGGTGATTATAACACGAACAGGATAGAAAAAGAAGGATCGGATCATTGAAGGCTTATAGAAGTTTCTAAACACTCTTAAATGTTCTTCTTATTTTATAGTTTCTACCTAAGAAAATTCATACATTTTTTTTCTACTGTCTCATCTAACCTTAATACCTTGCAGTTCCTCTCTAAATTTGTTCCTAATAATTGTATTTGCAACATATTCAAGTTTGTAAAGGCGGCAAGAAATCTCAACATATTCCTTCTGTATCAATATTTAAAGTCTAGTCGTTCATAAAATGATGTTTTAACATAGTAGAACCCTACAAAACATTTAATAGATTTTACAGCATACTTTTTGGCTGCATTTAAAGTGATTTCGAATTTGGGGAAACTCAAAATTGCTTTTCTTTTCTAACAAAACGTTACTTGAATGTTTTCTATAAGCCAAAATCATTCTTGTCTTTCTTAAGCTACTTTTAAAGACTTAAAAATCTGCAAAAAATATATATATCATACTTTCTACAAGAGCAATAACATTTATTGCAAGTTTCTACAAGAGCAATAACATTTATTGCAAGTTGGCAGTTTTTGTACACAAAACCAGGATGGAATTTTGCTTATATAGGAGAGGTAATTAACGACCCAACAACTTTATCACATTCACTAATAATTCTACGAAAAAAAGTATCATAAAACACACAAAACTTGTATAAGGGTGTCAGTCAGAATTCTTGAGAAAAAATTGGGAAAACGAGTGATCCGATCCTTCATATCCGAGTTGCCTTACCATTGCCCATAAAGTTCGTGTTGCCACTGCCATTGGGCGGCGCCTGGTGTAGGCCAGGTCCAGGTCCAGGTCCGGGTCCAGGTCCAGGTCCCATATGATTCGGATAGAGCGGTCCTGGTGGTGGCTTCAGCTGTTGTTGCTGCTGCTGTTGCTGCATCATGGCAAAGAGACGGCTTTGCTGCTGCTGCTGCTGGAGATCGGCGGCATTGAGTCCATTAGCGAGCGGTGGAGGAGGAGGACCAGTCGCATTCCCTGCTCCGGCCACCATGCCCAGCACATCCCGCAGAATGGGCTGGGCAATGTCGTTAGCTCCATTCATGATGGAGTTAAAGACCAGATCAATCTGCTGGTTGAAGTTCTCCAGCGGCGGCGAAGCATCTACGGACTGTTGCTGCTGCTGCTGCGGCGGCGGCTGCTGCTGCTGGCCCTGCTGCGGATACATCATTGGATACTGCGGTCGCTGCACATGCGGATTGTTCAGCATTGGATTGTTCACCATCTGCTGCTGCGGCGGCGGCGGCGGAGGCTTGTGTTGCTGCTGCTGCTGCATCGAGTTCATCACCTGGCGCAACATGTCCGCAAACTTGTTGGCTCCCTCCTGGCCCACCGTTTCCAGTAGTTTGAGGTACCACTTGTACTGCTCCTCCTTGGGATTGAAGGCCATCTCATAGATGCTGACATTGGGGGGCAGTAGGTCATGGGTCAGGGGACCACCGAAGCGCATGGAGCTCGGCGAGGGCTGCTTTCCAGCACCGTACATGAAGGGATTTGGCGGTGGCTGCTGCTGCGGCGGCTGCTGCTGTTGCTGAGGCAGCGGTGGGGCTCCAGTATTGTAGCCGCCGCCGCTTCCATTGTGCCGCAGATATGGCGGCGGCGGTGGTCCGTTCTCCATGGGCGACATGGGTCCGTTGGGCACGCTGCTGCCCCTCTGCAGCTGCTGCTGCTGAGACGGAGGCGGTGGCTGGCCGGGTCCGGGTCCAGGTCCGGGTCCATAAAGCTGATGATGTGGCGGGGCCTGGCCGTGATTGTACAGCGTCTTCTTGGCCAGGTAGCCCAGCTCGCTGGGATTCCTCAGCAGCTGCTGGGCGGCTGCTGAGGCATTTGGCGGCGGCGGAGGAACACTTCCACCGCGCAGGGGAAGTGAAGGATTTGCATTGAGCGGTGGGGGTCCGGGACCGCGTCCGGGAGCACTCACTGGTGGCGGCTGGGGCTGCTGCGGCTGCTGTTGCTTGTTCGGTGGCAGCACACTCCACGGATTCGTTTGCGGCGGCGGTCCCCAGAGACTGGCGTTGGGATTCTGCGGCGGCTGTTGCTGTTGTCCCGGTCCCGGGCCTTGATTCTGACCCTGTTGCGGTGGCCGCCAGTGCTGCATTGCCGGATATTGTCCGTAGGGTGGTGGCGGTGGCCCACCTCCTCCTCCGCCGCCCCCACCAGCGCCTCCTGGTTGCTGAACGGGCGGCGGACCACCGGGTGGCATTCCTCGTAAATGTGGCGCCGGCGGCGGTGGCCCGCGCATTCCCATGTGTCCCCCGCCGCCTCCGCCACCACCAAAGTGTGGCGGTGGCCCTGGCCCAGGTCCTCCGGGACCTCCTGCCCCTGGCCCACTGCCAGACTTTCCGCCCACGGCCGCAGCGGCAGCCATCATCGCTGCCATGTGCGTGGAGTACATGTGCGAGAGTTGTTGATTGGCCGCCATTGCAGCTGCCATTTGGTTCATCTGATGGGCGGCAGCCGCCGGTCCGGGACCAAGCATGCCAGCTGCCGCAGCGGCAGAGGCAAAGTGTGCCGGCGGACCCGGACCTGGTCCGTGGCCACCGACACCGCCATGTCCGTGCTGGGGTCCGTTCAAATAGAGAGCAGCCTGCTCGCGCAGGTACGCCTCTGGCTGCAGGGCACGGGGAACGAACTCGGGGGCCAGAGGATTCAGCACATAGCCGCGCTTCAGCTCCACCCCGTCCAGCTGGGAGCGAAGATTCGACCAGGTCAGACCGAACAGCGACTTGTGCTCGTCACAGATCTCGATGAAGCGCTCCCACACCTTCCGGCAGCGTCCGATGGAACAGAGGGCGACGGGATCACCCACGACGGCCACCAGAGACTGGGCACGTGTTATGGCCGTATTCAGGAGCTTGGAGTTGCTCAGGAAACCATAGTCCGTGTCGGCATCCCCGATGCTGGCCGTAGAGGAGGCTGTCGATCCACCCGGGGCACTGCCCTGCGGCATGCAGGTGCGTCGCGTGCGGACCGTGGAGAGGAAGACGGCCCGAAATTGTTTGCCTTGGACATTGAGCACTCGCTCCACGGATATGCCGCCCATGCGGCGTTTCCTTAGCTCCGAACGAATGCGGAACACCTGATCCGCATAGGGCGTCATGATGCCAATGCTGGTATCGTTCAGCTTGCCCCAGGCACTAGGCCAGCGCTTTCGGAGCTCGGAGACACGTTCCACCACCTCGTAGACCTCGGCGTTGTTGTAGAAAGCTGTCGAGTTCTTATCCTGAACATCCTCGCCGCGAGTGGTGAAGAAAGTCAGTGGGTAGAAGCGCTCGTGCCGCGGTTGCTTGCCGGAAGCCACCAGCTTCTGTTCGTAGAAGAGCTCGGATGTGAAGCGAATGATGGCCTCGTGGGCGCGATAGTTCTCGCAGAGCAGGATCTTGCACGGAAAATTGGAGGGATAGTGATCGTACAGCCGCTCCAGCAGCGAAATGTGCAGCTTACGTTCCTTGGCAAAGGCGGAGAACAGTTCCGGACTCATCTGCATGTGATCTCCGGCCAGGACGATCCTTGTTGAATCATTGGCCAAAGCCAAAGGCATTATAGCCTCGCACTCCATTGCCTGAGCAGCTTCGTCTAGAAAGATGTGCGTGAAGAGGCCCTTGGGCAGGCCCAAAGTGGCCAGCTCCATGCTGATACTCAGCGTAACCACCACGATCCTATGCCGCATTATGTCCTCCACGCTGGGCCGCTTAAAGTTGCCAGCGCCATCGGTGATGCAGTACTTCTGCACCACCCCGTTCACCGTGGCGGACCAACGCTTGTGGTAGTACACCCTCAGCGGCGTGGCCTCCTCCAGGCCCTCTTCGATCCACGGATGCAGGTACTCCTTAATGTACAAATCGGCCGCCGAATTCGAGTGCGTACAGATGAGGATCTTGGCCTCTGGCTGGGCCAGCAGCTGCTTGATCGCCTGGGCCAGCGTGTAGGTTTTGCCCGTGCCAAAGGGTCCAATGAGCAGGATTGGCGGCAACTTGATGCTCAGCGCCGTGGTAATGGCATTCACAGCCTCCCTCTGCTTGGCATTCAGCTTGGGCTCACAGGCATCGGCCCACTGCTTCTTCGGCGTCCAGGGTATGCTCGGCTCCAGCTCGGTGGCGGGAAAGATAAGCCGGAAGTCGGTAATCTTGTCCACGGCATTGTGCCACTCACAGTAGGGCATTCGATTCAGCTGGAACTGTATGTCCACGTCCAGTTCCGTGTCCGCTTGCAGGGACATCGCCTCCACGCACTTGGCCGACAGCTTCAAATAGATCACATTCTTGCCTTTGTCCTCGATCAGAGCCTCGTAGACTGGACGCAGCTGGTCGGGATTAGCTTTGGAGTCCGGATCCTCCGGCTTCGAGATGTACACACTGCTGCAGTTGGATAGAATCAGGCGGCCGGGTGATGTATCCTCCGAGATATCCTTGCCCAGGCGCATCAGAGCAAACAGTTCGCCAGCCAGGGAATATTTCGCTGTGCTTGTGGCCATCCCAGCGGGTGTTAGGATGTAGTTGGAAGCCACTGTCAGGCGCGTACGCACATTATATCTGGCAATCTGCTCGTAGCGGGCTATCTCCTCCACGGACAACAGCTCGTGGATGCGGGATCGATAGTTGTTCTGCGTCAATCGCTTCTCCACAATCGTCGACTGGGTCAGCGTAAAGGTGGCCGCCCTGGGGCAGGGATATCGCTCCAACAGCTCCCGTTCGTGCTCCAGATCGCTCAGATACGCCTCCGTCTTGAGGTGCGTGCCAATGGTGGTCTCGAAGCGTGTGAGCTGCGTATTGGCCACGTCCCAGCGCGTGGCTGAGCTGTTGATAATGTCCCGTTTGATCTCCTCAATCTTCTCCGCATCGTTCACGGGCAGCACGTCCACACAGAGGTGCCGGACTAGCAGTGGCTCCTGGCCCACATCGAAGCAGATGGCCTGCCGAAAGGTTCCATAGATTTCCGTTTGGAACTCCACGGTTATTTCGTGACTCAGCGTCGGCGAGGCCTCATCGCCACCGCCTTCTGACGAACTGTTGCTGCTGCTACTGCTGCCTGCCACCCACTCCTGATCGGACTTTAGCTCCATGCCCGTCTCCGTGGGCTTGGTCATCCGGATGGATTTCAAGGCAAAGTGATTCCGATGGGCATCCTGGAGCAGGGCTACGGCTTTCAGGGGCTTTTTCGTCTCCAGCTGGAAGAGCCACTCTCGCTTCGAAGTCTTCGAACTGATGCTGGTGACCAGCTGCTGCTCGCACCGCGCCTCCATGTCCGGCACTCGCTCGCACATCACTCGTTCCGGTGCCGTGGCCTGGATCCATCGTTCCAGGACCTGCTCCGTGTACGACTTGCCATACAGCTCCTTCTCGCAGGCCTTCTGCACCCGCATGCGACGATACTCGAAGCGCTCCTTCCACTCGTTCAGCTCGTCCTGGCCATGGGCCTCCACGCACTGGGCGCCGTAATGGCAGGTGTGCGCCTCGCTAAACGTCTCGCACAGGGAATAGGTGTCCAGGGTGTAGCCGCGGGGCGGTGGTCGCCACTTCCAGTCACGGCCTAAACGAAAGATAGTTACTTTATTTTTACTTATTCCGAGAGTTTGAATATTCATGTTTTTTCAGTTTTCAATTTTTTTTCAAGCAAGTCTAGGGTGTGGAATCATTATTAAAATGTTTAGATTTCATCAACAAGATCTCTTACAGTTGAAGTTTGTGTTTCTGTTTGTGTGTTGAGTTTCTATATGGGCTACCAGGGAACAAGCTTTAACTTTTTAAATGTGTCTAAAAGTATGTAATACTACTTAGTTTTTCTTTCCTATTATTTCTTTTATAACATTTGGATGGATGTTGAGTGGTTTAAAACCTAAAGAGACTTATTTTTTGTTCTGTGTATTATTCTAATCTTTTCCATACATTTTTCGGTCATAATTATCTTCAGATTTCGTAATCCTTTTAAATTTCATTTTAAATGTGTAAAAACATGCAATCAAATATCTAGTTTCCAAATTCAACGTAAATTTCATAATTTTGTGCTGCATTGCAAGTGATATGCAATCTACAGACATCTCTGCCTTCTTAATATTTTTTTAATGTTTAGTATACAATTTTCTGCTTTTTTTATATAAATCTCTTCATCTTCTAAACTTCTACAAATAAATCTCAAATGAAATAACATTTGCAAATTACTTAACTGGTATCCAAAGTATTCTTGCAAAAAAACTATTCATAATGCACATTTTCAGCACTTCAACATTGCTTATCTCTCAAAATAAGAAAACAAACAAAAGGAATTACACAATTGGAATTCTTGGTGCTATTTTTAGAAGGTACAAATGCATTATACTTCCAACTATTACCGGTCAAAACTGATTTCTTAGTTAGTGTTCAATGTATTTTTGATTTTAAAACCAAACAAAGCAAGAATATGTAAACAAACTTTTATATTGTTAGAAATCTATCTCTTACTAGGCTTTTAATACATTTTTACTTAAATTTTGGTTGAGAAAACACACACTTTAAGTTTTTCTCTAATCTCCCTTTACCATAACTCCCCCCATACTCACCCTCATCACTCATGATCACCTTCTGATGAGCCTCGGTCTGGCAGTGCTGACGCAGCTCGTTTCTCGTCTGGAAGGTGATGGCGCAGTAACTGCAGGTAGTTGATGGAGCCGTCTGATCGCCGCCATCCGAGCTGGAGCCATCGCCGGAGCCCGTCTGATGCTTGCCGGCCGTTAGCTTCATGGCCGCCAGCAGATCGTTGGTCTTGTGGAGGCTGGTGCTGGAGCTGGACATGGTGCTGCTGCTGCCAGTGCTGGAATTACTGCTGCTGCTCGCATAACTGCCCGTTCCGTTGCCATTCTGTTGCTGCTGCTGCTGTTGTTGCTGCTGTTGCTGTTGCTGCTGCTGCTGTTCTCGCTTCTTCAGACCCTTGTTGCTAAGCAATTTGCTGTACTTGTCCAACGGCAGGTTGTTGGTGGCCCAATGATCCAGTTTGGTGTCCAGTATGGCCATTTCGTCCTCGAGACGGGCGTGCGGGATCTTCTGGGCCTGCGCCTTGTGCTGGCCGTTCATGATCATCTGTATGATGGACTTGTAGCGTTCGAGGGTCTTGGATATGTCCGAGTATATCTGCTGGCCGCTCAGCTCATTGATCCACTTGCTTAGAAAGATCTCAGCATCCTAGGACAAAGGAACAGGCACTTGTAGACATTTGTCAAAGGTAAACTAATGGAAATACTTACCCCGTACTTGTGCATCTTGAAGAGGGCGTGGACAAGCCAGCGACGTGCCCTGGAAACGCTGGCCAGGCACTCGGTTTGCTCGGAGAGCAATGTGAGCACCTTGTAAGCATCCGCCAGGCAGCCCTCGTATTTGCCCAGCTCCAGGAGGCACTCGCAACGGCCCAGCAGGCAGGCAATCTGTTGATCCTTCTGCGTTCGCGTTGTGCCACCGCCGGAAGCGGGCGTGGTAATGAGCTGGTCGTAGAGGGCCACCGCACGGGCCCAGCTTCGACGGCGGACCATGTCGTGGGCCTGCATCTCCTTCTCGGCGGCCATTGTGTGTGTGTATTACTGGCGTCTTCTTCTTGTTTGTTGTTGGTTACTCATGGATCCTTTGGATCCCTCTTGTCTTGATCGCTCGTCTAATTTCTAGGTTGATTCTATTTAGAAATAAAGGAATATTTATTATTTGGTTTAAATAATTATGCTGCAATTTGCACTTACATAAGTTAACAATGTTTCGGTTGGTTAAATATTAAAGAAATCGGTTTGCGTTTTTTTACAATTACTTTTATACTTATGTGGGCATTATGTTTACTGAAAACGAACATGAATAGAAAATATAAATATAGAATATAGAGACTTGTTTTATATTTTTGTGTTTTAACTTATTAAAACCGTAGATTTAATTAAGTCTCTTTTAATTAACTTTCGTAAGATATTATTCACATTTTAAATATAGTATTTGTTGATTTATGAAGTCAATGGTTAGTATTTATTTATTATTTTCAAGTTCCTCGTTATTTATAGCAAATAGTTGCTAGTTTATCACTGAATTCCTTTATGTTTTATTAGCTTTATATTATTTATTATTTTTATGTATTTCTTAATTTGCATTGCCTTGGATCTACGGATCTATGGTTCTTATACAAAAAAAGCCTGTATTTTAGTTCTTATAAGGAAATGCGGAACTTTTCCTTTAAAGTACAAAAAAAAAACCAAAGAACTTCTTTCTGGAGAATTCTTCTGAGACAAAAGAGAAGTCTTTCGCCTCTATAGAGATCGTGGAAGTGTAATCACCTGTCTAGATTATCATTTCCTTGTTGCTGAACACTTATTGAAACCAGATTTATAATCTAGATCACTTTGGTGATAAGCATTCCCTAGAGTTAACTATAGATATTGCGACCATTGACAATCCATCGCTGACCATCATTTTGGCCAACGCAGAGTTCCCGAATCAATAAATTGAAAAGTACTATAATTCTCTGGTTAAAACCCAATTGTTTGGGGCCAAAAACAGAAGTTGTTTATATATGTACATACATATATCTTGGTGGGTCGATTGGTCGGCTTATCGGATCACAAACAATTGTGTATATATTCGGATTTTTATGGAGGGTGCCCGCCCGGCTGTGTGCAGGTATCTCGTAAACAATCCAAAGTGCTACTTGCCGTGTGTTCCGTTTAGCGTTTTACACAATTTTCATTCTTCTAATTCGGTTACGCAAAATTTTCATAAGAGTCATTTTCACTCTCGCACCGGCCACCGCCACCAGCCACCAGGCAGGGAAAATTAGAGGAAAACAGTGAGGCGGGGGGGAAAATAAGTCGCTGCCGAGAACATACGCACTCGAACGAAAGCGAGAAAATTTGCAAGCATAATTAAAAGAAATTTCAATTTGCTTCTTTTTCGTTTCTTCTTTTTCTTTCCTTTTTGGAGGTGCTTGCTCTCGGTTTTTTTTCTGCTACTTTTTTGCGCTGTGTTTGTGCGACTGTGTGCGATTTGTTGTTGTGCGGTTTTTATTTATACGCGGCGACTAGGGAATTATTTACAATTAAATGGCGATCCGTGTGGGTTGTAGGCAAAATGCAAATACAGAATATTCTTCGGCTATTATTTAATGTTGTTTCTTTTTTTCTCCTCTGTTACACTTTTTTTTTTTTGTATACATGGACAATTTTCATCCTTAGGCGTAGCGTTCTGAGCCGCTTGCCGTGGAAATAAGAGCACTTTTCTTGATCAATTCATGGTTATTCCAAAGTTTATGCTTAGTGGCAGCCATCAAGCGTATTTAATTGAGTTTTTGCACCATGCACGCGAAATGCGGAGGATTTATTTTACCATTTTTCTGCTTTTACGTGCTGAAACAGCAGACAGTCGACGGTGTTGGGCAACGCCCGAACTACTTGCTGCCGAGTATCGCATGTGGCAAGAATTGTTATCTTTTTACGCGGTTTGCCAAATTATTGGGTTAACAAAGTTGTAGCCATTTACTGTCAAGGATATTTTGGTTATTTCTCCTTAATTAGGATCAGTTAAGTGCACTAAACAAAACACGATTATCGGCTGGCGGCGCTTTCCAACACTAAGCATCCATTTGACAAAACAACACTGACATACACGATGATTTTGCCATATGAAACATATATATACTTATATATATATTTTTTTTTTTCGCAAATGCAATGCACTTTTATCTGATTAGTCGGTTATTTTTACAACTCGTTAATCATTCCGCATGGCCAGAGCAGCAGCAGATTGCGGGAGCACATTTTCAAGGCAATAATCGCGAATCGGCAATCGCCAGCTGCCACCTTTGCGAATTGGAGTTGCCCAATTCGATTTTTCACTGGCCCTTACGCTCTGTTATTACCTTTGCACTTATTCTTATTGTTTATACACTACGGCTAATTATATTTTACATGGTTAAGCCACAAAACTATGAGAGAAAAAATGCACATCTGTGGATGTGGATGAGTTTTGAGTAACGCCGAAAAATTGCAAAGAAGAAGGGTTAACAATTGTTACGTATATTTTGACATGATTTTTACTTCTGCGGTGGCGCCACTGTAAAAATCTGTAAAACAACATGGTAATTAAAAATATATTACTTTAATATATTTAAATGCCAATCGTGATCGAGAACATATAGCAGAATATATATATATAACAGAAATAGGCTATGGAATACATGGAAAATGGTCTGAAACTTTACTCCGAGCACGAACGTAAACAAACAACGTAAAATACTTTTTAGTGTTGGCTAACGCTTTCATCCAGTGCTACCCATAATGCTTAGCTCAACACCGGGCGAAGACTTATTTAGAAATAATAAATTTAACCACTTTTAAAACAAAATTAGTAATTGTAGTATGCTATTTTGGAAATAGAATATTATTAATTCTAAATAATATGACTTTTATCAATATTTCTGGGATAAAACCGGCTTCAATCAATCGGTGCTATATGACAAGGAGTAAGATATTCCAAAGTAAATAAATCTTCAGAAAAATATTGAAATTATATATTTTACCAATAAGACTGCATTAGGATTTGTTTGGAAATATTTTTATGTAATTTGTAATTACAATTCTTAAGAAATATTAAAAAAAAAATGCAACAAAAAATAATATTGGGAATGCTTCCCAAAAACTCCTGAACATTCTAGACTTCCTGCAATCAAATATAAACTTTTTTGATTAGTTCTAAAGTTCTAAATAAATAAGTAAATCTTAAATAAAATCCACAATATATAGCTAGTTTCAATACACTGTAAAGTTTTTATTCGAAACATTATTTAAATTGGTTTACGTTGAATACAGGCCCGGCCGCGTCTTAATGTTCTCTTTTGTGTGGCGGCACATAGACTTGCTGCTGCTGCTGCGCCTGGCGATCCCCGCCTCGGTAACGTGAATGTTGCTGCTGCTGCTGCTGCTGTTGATGCAGTTGTTGTTGTTGTTGTTGCTGCTGCTGCTGCTGCTGCCGCTGTGGAGCATTGCTCAGCGGCCTGTTCTGGGCATCCGTGATGGGCAATATGTCCACCTGGAGCACCTCCTCGTGGTTGCCATAGCCTAGAAAGTAGACCACGCAAGTCTTTTCCGAGACACCCGTGATCTCAGCCTCGTAATACTGAAAGAATTGTAGAATTAGCATTATCCGATTTATGTTTGCGTCCAGAAATTACTCACCCTTCCGTCGTCCCAATACTTGGCCATGCACAAGTCTCCCTTCTGCCACCTCCAGGCATCGCCAGGCGTCATCCCGTACTGCTCCCTCGGCGTCGCTTGTGGCGCAGTCTGCTGCTGAGGATGGGGAACTGAAGCTGACGCAAAGGGTAGCGTTGATGGCGTTTCCTGATTGGGCAGTCCCACACCCTGGCTCTTTAGAAGGCTCATGGCAAACTCGTTGGCCTCCTTGCTCTGGAAACCCATAATCTTGCTGGGATCGTATGTATATCCATTCGCCAATTGACTATAGTTGGGATGTGAGTGATTCCGGGGATTGTGATGCTGTTGATGCTGCTGCTGCTGTTGATTCTGTTGAGTTTTCTGAGTGGACTGAGCCTTTTCCGGCTTCTGAGATGCCGACTGCGCTGACTGCTGCTGCTGCTGCTGTTGGCTTTCCACTCCCGTTCCCGTTCCTGATCCTGGCTGGCGACTACCTTGTCCTTGGTTGCCTCCCTGCCGGCGACGATTTTCTCGCTTGGGCGCACTACTAACCTTGAGATTGGCCGTTTCTTCGGTAACCTTGCTCAAACGTGCATTAAAATCTTCACCAGAGTTGGTCGAGGGCTTGCTGGATGCTGTTGCTGCGTTGAATACATTGGTGCCTGCCTGCGGCTTGCGCTTACTTCCATTCGCATTGCCATTCTCTCCACGAGTCGAGCCTCCGCGGTTGTTGCCACGATCGCTGCCACGACGATTGCCGGCGTGGTCCTTTCCATTGGTTGCTTCTTGGTCGACTTTCATCTCGGAATGGCTCTTGGCTGGCGCGTTGTCTGGTCCATTGCGCGCAGAGGCTTTTACATTAGTGGCCTCCGACTTGTTGCGTCCTCCTCCGCGCTCATTGTAGGCACCCGCTCCTCGCTCTCGGGGCGGTCTATCTTCCCTTGGAGGCCTGTCCTCACGCGGTGGCCTTTCCTCTCTCGGCGGCCTCTCCTCTCTCGGTGGTCTGTCATCTCTTCCTCCGCCTCGATTGCGGCCGCCACCCCTTGAGGAACCAGCATGTCCACCGCGATGGGCGGCAAAGCTGCTCGACACATTATTCTCAAATCTTGAACGATCTGCGAACTTTCCGCCGCCGCCGCTGCCACCGCCAATAGCTGAAGATCTGCTATCGGCTTCGCCAAACCTTGAGTTTCCGTATTGCTTGAAAGGATTATAGTGATTGGCAGTAGAAGGGGTAGTTGGGGCTGGAGCAAAGGTCTCAGCAACGCTGGCGGCCGGAGTCTCAGTGGCGGGCAGTTTCGTGGTGAGAAAATCAAACAGCGTGGCATTAGCTGCTGGCTTTGCCGCTTCAGCCTCTTCCTTGGCGGTTGCGCCGCGCTTGCCCTCTCGGCCAGGACGGTCTCCGCGTCCCGGACGTCCCATTGGTTCGATGGGACCCGCGCCGCCTGCTTCCTTGCGTCGCTTCAAATTATACAGAGCACGCTCTAGGTTGTTTCTGGTGGCGTGCAAGGCACTGCGGGCCTCCTCCTCGCTGAAGCCCTTGTCCAAGATCTTCTTGATGTTGTGATCGACGATGTTTTGGCCGCCGCCACCAAAGACCTTCTTGCCGCCGGCTTTCGTTGCCACGGCAATAGCCTCGCTGCGCATGGCATTAAACTCCTCGTTCTCCTTCGCCGGCTTGTCCTTATCGCCCGACGCTCCCAGACTCTTGAAGTTCCTCTCGCGCTCTGCGGTGGTGTCGATCTTTCGTCCAAATGCCACCCATGGCGGTGGCATTGTGGTCCCACTCAGAGGGCGGCCACTGCGGGCATACTTGAGCATAGTCCTGGCCAGATCCCACTTCTCGTAGAGCGCATCCACCCGGCCGCCGAGAATCTGCAGCTCAGTGGCCCGGAGCAACAGGAATCCCTGCATCAGCTGCAGTTTCTCGGCCTTAAAGTAGATCTTACTGCCGGGCGCCACATTGAGATTCAGCTGCGGCACCGACTCCAACTCCAAGGCCTGAATCGAGTTCTGGCCGTCGGTAAGCTCCAACTGCAGAAGGCGCGGCGCCGCCTTCGATTCCTCGTTCGCCTTGGGAGCGGCTATGTTCCGAACCCTCTGCACCTGCAGCACTATCTTCCCGGGCAGAGTGGCATCTTCACGCTTTGCGGGCAATGCTCCACCGCCTATGTCGCGGATGTCCCTCTAGAGTTGCAAAAACATGCAAGAACGCACAATTAGACGGTGGATGACGCCGGTTCGCCTTCTCATTCTCATACATACATTTAATAGCTCGGCGATGATTTTCTTTGGGTCCTCGCTGCCAATGGCGGCTGTCAGTGTCTTGAGTCCGTCCTCTGTCAAGTGCCTGCAATAATGGTTAGTCTTCGGCACTCGCTATTGTTTTACGCCTAACTTACCAGCCGCTCTCCTGTAGTTTCTTAGCTAATTCCATTTTTTCATATAAACTTATTTTTTGCAAACCGAATACTGCTAGCGATGGGAAATGTGTTAGATGTGTACTCGCTATTGGTGGCAAAGGCGGTGCTGGAAAATATCGGTTGGCACTGCTGAAAATATCGGTTTCTTAAAGTGGAGTTCAAAGTTGTTGCAAAGCTGTTGCATAGTCTGTTTTTTATTTATAGAATAGTTTAGGGTTTTAGTAGTATTTTCTCTAAAAATCATAAATATAATCCATTAAGCCATCCCAAGTCCAATTGGAATTTTTCTTCTATAAAAGGCACGAAATATCGATATACATCATCGATTAATTGAACAACCGTGCAATCGATTCACTGCCATCTTTACCCACCATCTGCCTATAAAAGTGCCGCCGCCAGCGCATATGAATAACGGTTCGCGAGCAAAGCAACAACGTAAAAACGTACAGAGTGCGCGAAGAGAAATTGCCAAATTAACGAAAAGTGTTAGAACATCGAAACGAAATATATATTTTCTACGCTAACATATATTGCAAATCGAAAGAGTTGCCATCAATTGCCTGAAAGAAATCTGCGGAAAGTGCGAGAGGCCGCCAGAAAACAAAAATAAGAAGAAAAATCAGTGACGCGAGCAAACAACAGTCATCAGCCAATTTATAGAATTTGCATAGAATCCAAAGCATGAATCTATCATTCGCTGGTTGCGGATTCCTGGGCATTTACCACGTCGGAGTGGCCGTCTGCTTCAAGAAATATGCCCCGCATCTGCTGCTGGAGAAGATTGGAGGCGCATCGGCCGGTTCCTTGGCCGCCTGCTGTCTCCTCTGCGATTTGCCATTGGGTGAGTCTCTTTTTCGAACTTGAGAACAGTGGCTGTGCTAAGAGGGTTTTGGGGTGCTGAGCTCCCCCTGAAAAACTTTGATACAGTAGTACCCATTTTTTTATCCGTTTGCTTTAATCAGTTTTTTAATATTAATTAATATTTAACAGTAACTGAAATAGTTAAATATTGCTGAGTATTTTCAAGGTTTAATATTTTATTTTTAAAATCGTCCCCTCGAAAATAATTTTCGCATCTTCCTCTGCTATTTTCGCCACCTCTCTCCCCCTTTCTCGAAAACACATACATACATACGTACCTTTGGATGTGAAACAGCTGACTGCAAAAACAACCACTGGGCAGTTCAGTGACTTTGTTAGTGGGCGGGAGAGAGACGGAGCGAGATGCTGTGAGGCACAATATAAAACGCATTGCATTGAATTGATAAGCTTGTTTTGCGTTTGTAGGTCGCTAGGAAGTCAATGGGGGTCTCTTTCTTAATAATTCTGTGCTAGTGTTTGTGACTGTGTGTGTGTGTGTTTTGTGGGTTTGTCAAATTATCGTGGGGGCTCGTCCCTTTGGGGGAAAACTACGACGCAGTTGAAAAACCTAACGAAAACAGAAAAACAAGTTTCATAGGCCGCGGACCGGGCCGCGGGACAACGCACTTTTGTAAGGCGGCAACCCGAAAATATACAGGCTATACAAACACACGCTTACATATTTACAGCAGCGGGCGCGAAAAAATATGCTTTTTAAGAAAATAGTTTTGACATATCAAGTATATAGTTTTTTTTAAATATCAAATTTTGTATTATTAAGAAACATTAATTTTCCTTAATCTACCATAAAACATAATCTGAAATTATAAACTAAAAGTAAATTTATAATCTTATCTGAATAAAAAGAGTTTCATAATCGTATTAAATCCAAATATATAGTATAATTGATAATACATTTTTCGTCATGGTGACTTAAAATATTATTAAACTTTCCGAATATCGAAATATATAAAAAGTTACTAGTACTTTAGCCTCAACTGTACCTACACAAGCACATATTTTGATCAAGAAGCTGAAGGTCGAGTGCCTATTTATGTATTTGTTGTGCTTAGGAGGCGCGTTCATCGAAAGTCGCCGCGGAATGCGAGGCAAAAGCTGTGTGCTATTGTGGAATCGGGTCTATATATAACAACTATCAAATATATATAGGGCTGTGTAACACGAGTTCTTGTTTTCGTTTCGATCTTTCTGTGTAACGCTTCGTTTGTATCGTGGGTATAAACATGTCAATCAAACTCTGGGGGGAACACAAAACTAGCGAGGGAGAAAAACAAATGTCAGCAGGATTACTCATGGCTACTTTGCAGCAGTATGCAGATCGGCAAGGCTTATCATTTGACCAGGGTAATCGAGAGCTATAATCTGGAATAACGTCAGCAGCTGGAGCAGCGGCAGCGTTCGATCG
Organism: Drosophila punjabiensis; assembly: GCA_008042585.1. Lineage (NCBI taxonomy): Eukaryota > Metazoa > Arthropoda > Insecta > Diptera > Drosophilidae > Drosophila > Drosophila punjabiensis. The sequence goes on from VNJR01010580.1 coordinate 23,989, forward strand.
TTAAAATAATCAAGCGATTTTGTTGTTCCTGTGCCAATGGGATGATCATCACCCCCGGGGCTTAACATGCTCAATTTCCACTGACTCTGCTTTCATTGAAGTTGAAACACAGAAAAAAAATAGCTCTAAAATTGTGTGTTTTTTCCTGGAAACCTAAAAATAATCCGATTAAAATGAGCATTTGTTCTTTAAGCAAAAGAAAAGTATTCCCAAGAAATAGTCAACACTTTTTTCAATGCATGACATCATTGATTAATGGAAAGTTTCAACGTAAACTTAATTAATCTTACTTAAACTGAGCTACAAACTTCCCGAACTTTAAAGATCTTTTAAGATCCCAAAAGATCGGGGCTTACTATGTGCGTCCGCTCTGGACAATTCCTTTTTGCATTCCCGTCCTTTTATGTGGCTACATCTTTTGCCTACCTGATCTTTAACACTCAACCATTTGCTAGAAAGTTCGTTAGCCCGGCCAGGTGTTTTACCTGCGCAACCAGAGTTTTCGCTGCAAGGCCTGTGTAATTTCAGTTGCCACTTTAATTGCCGCAATTAAATTTGGTCGGTTGCATTCTGATCTAGGCCTGTTTAATGATTACTCAGCCCCGGAGCGTGTCTAATGTGGACTTTAAAAGTCGTTACGCCTTGCAGGGGGTTTCGGGTCCTAAGTACACAACAGGTACAGTAGCGTTACACCGACAAAAGACGTTTTGTTTCGCCGGCAGATTAGATTTGTGAAAGTTGTTACTTGTTTTTCGTGTTAGAGCCAACAGTGACAGGTATCCTAAATGAGAGAAATTGTCAATACATCATAATAATCCTAAGCACCAAGGGGTTTCAATTGATATATGTATATTCATTTCAAATTATACTCACTGAAGAGACCAAATTAGAACCTCTTTACATTTCTATTATAGTTGCAGCTTCCATTTATAAGTTGTGTCCCATTATAAACCTACTATTGTCATAAATTTCTATTGTCCACGTAATTCCAAACTTCAATCAAAAGGGGTTATTTAGATATGGTGTTGGAAAAACACCTCATAGAGCTAGGTCTTTTTAAGCCTATTCATTCATGACGCTCTTTTATGGGGCTCCATTTATGAGCTGATATTTTGCACTTCCTCTTTGTTGTTGGCACTCTAACCACTTGAACACGAGCAGAAATGGCACTTTAGTCGTTGATTAGTGGGGATCGCCACGCGATCGTATGACGACACTTGAAACTACAAGTTCCACATCCTGCACTGCTTTCCCCGAAAAGTGCTTATAACCCTCTCTTAGATCATTGGGTTTTTATTTACGATCACGTTGAAACACCTCATCCTAGGCATAGTTACAGAGCTAAAACGCTATAAGCAAGGTACTACGCTATCAGTTGATGGAAATTGCCCTGTTGTGTGACGGATTCTCCCTGCTATAGTAGTAGGGATCAAAGGACGACAAATAATACGCTAAATTTCTACATTTCTAAATGCAAATCCGTAAATACAAATGTTGTTATTTTTAGTGGAAAAGCCAATGCCCGACCTTCAGTTCCCTCCGCCGACGCCGTCGGCTATCTGGAAATTTTTAGAAATCTCAACTGCAATTCATTGTTCGCATGGCGATCACTTCTTATTATATGTACATATATATTCATTGCTTATCGGTTTGATTTACCTTTATTGGGCTTGGGCACATCGTTATCACGGGGGAGTCATGTTTTTTGTGGCCGATTTCCGTCGCTTAAAGTCCAAGTTGAGGGTGGTATCAGATATTCGCTTACGTAGTATATATATTTCTGAATGGCGGTGGTACGATTTCGTTGCAGCAGGCAATACAAAAAAAATGAGTCAAGTGCAGTTTAGCGTTCTGAGTCGCACATCGAGGAGAGCTAGGTCTTTGTTTGATTTCAAATCGATTGCTATCTATTATCTGTATGGCCTGGCCGTAGTTGTGCATTCGATTGACGTATTTCGCATTGGGCTTAGTTTCCTAGTTTCAGATGATTAGAGCACAAAGCAAATACTATACATATCTGCATACGTTTTCATGTGGCTCGCAGCTGGGCTTTACACCACCCTGTATATACATATGTACTGGACACGTTATCAGCTCTGCGGGGTCCTCTACACTCGTATGTGTGGCGTATCTTTCAATGATCCTCCTCCGCTCAATCAATCGCCAATGCAAATGGGGCTGTTCATCATCATTGAAGCATCATTATTGTTGATTGACACAGTTTCTGCGGCACACAAAACTAATCCACGATGACAACTGGTTGCCACAAGCCGAGATTTGAATGGAATCAAATGGAACGTGTTATGTTAGGAAGGTTTAATTCGAGGCTAAAGTTTAGATTAACCTTGTTGGTCTATTTATTCCGAAGCAAGCTCTAGGATACAGAAACTTAGCTTTGACCAAAGTGTATAATATCCTTAGATATCAAGTTTGAAATCATTTCCCTTTTAGGGAGTTAAGGGGATTTAAGATCTTATTGTCCTGGAGAAGAGTTATAGGTTTAACTGATGCTTATAAAATTTTAAATGTTCAAGAAATCTAGAAACTTCTCTAAAATATAATACAGAAATCCAGAATTCGTGCCTATGGGCAGTTACAACATATTTTCCGGATCCAATGGAATCGAACCGAAAGTAGAAAGCAGCTGAAGGGCAGCTGCATAAGGTTAACATTCCAGCCAACCTTTTTCCCTGTCGTCCTCCCAAAACCCACCCTGAATAAAACAAAAAGTACTATAAAACCATAAACAGAAATGAAAGCAACGTTTTCGAACGATTCCCCATATTCCCATGCGCCGGGAACTCGCGGCATTGCAATGTGACCTATATAAAGCGCACACAGAAAAGTTCTACAGTTGGGGCAAATAGTATGACCACCAGGTGAAATATTTATATAATGGATAGTAATCATTATATATATATTCCAATTAATATTAGATTAAATTTGGAAAAGCTCTTGGTACATATATGAAAATACTCTGTGAAAAAAGGAAATCTACCATTACCAATTATTATAATATTAAAATGTCATAAAATAAATTTTGTTTAACAAATGAGTAAATTTTAGTATTGTGATAAATTTAAATATAAATGTGAATATAGAATTTGTAATAAGTTTTAGAACGCTTCAAGATACTATAACCCGAAAACATTAACTCTTTCCCGTTTTGTATATCAAAATACCAGGAAAAAAGTTCCCAATTCCTTAAAATATATTACATTTCCCCAATTAATTTTCTCCGTTACAAAGTGCTTCTTATATTGACAGATGCTATATCGGGAAATTCGAAACAAAGAAGTCTTACAAGTCACAGAATAAACAAAGCGACTGTGTAAACATAATTACTATGCTCACTGTAAACATATGTGCCTACATATGTATGTATGTATGTTTGTTTCGTAAACTATGCGCAAGCGGAAGAAGCAGAAAATTCATGAATTCTTCGTTTTGTGCTCGTCGTCGAATACAACCACAATATCACGTGATGAGGCCTTTTTGTGGGCGAGCGAGGCAGGGCCAGAGCAGAGCAGGAAGGGCATAAAAAGGGCGGAATGAGAGAACGCTACATAAGATTTTGGGGGTCAGACCACGGAAATGGGGGTGTGTGCGTGTGTCGCTCTCACTGTCTCTCTTTCGGCCTCTGCCTCGTGTTGAAAGTTTGTTGCCTTTCCTTTTGCCGCTGAAAGCAACAACTGCAGGCGTATGCCACCACTTCCCCGCCCACTTTCCGGTGTGCGCCTTGGAAACTTGTTTATTTATCCATTCAAGTCGAGCCCCCAAAAGATATTGTATTTTTGGTGCAGCTCTCGTTTTTCTATATATAGCGTGTGTGTTGTGTTGTTTTCCTCTTTCTGTTGTTTACAAGTTCGTTTCGTTATGGTTTCGGTTTGCCGTTATGCTCCGGCCTCTAAGTTGGGGCGTTAGATGCACTTGACTTGCGGTTACGTTTGACGTAACGTAAAACTGCATACAAGTGTAAGTCGCTAAGTACAGTGGGTGTCAAGAGTTTAGAGTTTATTTTACTTTAAGCAATTAAAAAAATGGTCATGATAGAATTTATTTTCGAGAATTTTCGAAGAGTTCGACTTTGTCTTTATTTACCCCTTCCATTCAAGGTTAATAGATGCCTAATCGATTGACTTAACCCTGCTAATAATGCACAAGCCCACTTCTCTTGATGATAAATTGACTCTTGTTTTGCACATGCACTTTTGTTATTTCCCAAGAAAAGCAAGAAAACAACACGAATATAAAGAAGGCAGAGCACGTAATGCGATAGCGTTGTTTATTTGCATTTTCCTCCCTAGTTCATTATTGTTATTGTTGACAAATGAAAGCACTCGGGAATAGCAAAAACAAAATTTGATATGGGATCGTAGGGGGGAATTGGGACCCCCACGAGTTCCGCCACGGGTTCTTCAGCATGGTTCCAAACTCCACCCGTTATAATAACAACTAATAGTGTTCAATGTCATACCGGCTTTAAATAGTTTGGTTCCGATAAGCAGCCCGGCCGGGGGAGCGTTATGTCACTTATTTTCTAACTATCGTTATTCCACCTTGGCCTGAGACAGGTCCTGACCTTAGCTTTCGCTAGCTATTCCACGTTTTGCAGTCTTGTCTGATGGCCTGATTTCGTTTTACGTCAATTTCTGGAACAAATATAAAAAGAAAACTTGACATACGATTCGGATTCCGTGAATATATTCATCTAACCTTATCAGTATCAATGCTTTAGGCCTTTCCGCTCCCATCTAATCGAAATATTTGGAAAGTGCTAGCGTGTGGCACTGCCGTGCGGTTGATTTCTTATCAACATGTGGTATGGGGCACATGGGAAACTACTTTTATTTATGAGTATATACTATATAGTATGAGGGCATATAGATAAGAAGTCATGCAATAAAAAACAGTTTACTTATAAATGTATTTAACTAAGGGTTAAAGTTTTAACCGGAGGTTATGTAAAATTTAATACAATATTATTTATTTGTGAATGGAAATGTAAAATTCTCTTACGAAAGGCAAAATATTTATATAAATACAGCAGGAACACTACCTACTTAGTACAAATGATTATAAAATTACGTAATGGTTAAACTTTTAACAGGAGGTTTTTTGGTTATTGATGTCCTATAAATTTCATTCATTTTTGCATCGTACGATATGGCTTCCGCTTATGAAACGCACTATATTTTGTTTTTACGTTTCATTGTTGAGCTCTAGTTATGCCATATAGTGGGATCCATAGTTCCTTATCAGCGCCATAAACTGTGTTGGGGGTCGAGTAGCAAATAGAACAAAACAAACACCTCCAAACCACTCAAGGTTTGTACGTTATTTCCCCTCCATAACCGGGGCGGGAATAACAGGCACTGCCAAGAGCACCACTTGACCCTTTGGTTGACACAATGACGCAAAAGCCGCAGGCATCATCAGACGCAGATCAGCAGCAGCAGCAAATCGGGGGAAGAGCGATCAGAGATAGCCCATGTGAACCCATGAATATCAATATTATTATTGTATAAGTCCGATTAGCAAGGGTGCCGAATAAACACAGTCGGTTTTACCCTAAGTCTAATTTCTAATAACACTTAATATAGGTTTAGACTATGTTCTCGTTTTTATATATTCTGCTTAAACTTAAGTGGAATAAAATAGTTAAAGCTGCGTTATAGGGCGCGTGCTCTTTTTAATGGTTTCTATAAGCAAGATAATAATTATGTAAGCTTTTAAAAAGTTTATCTTTACTAATTGCTATTCTCTGTGTGTGTTTTACAGGCAGCATGACCTCCGACTTCTTCAGAGTGGTGAACGAGGCCCGTCGCTATTCCCTGGGCCCCTTCAGTCCCTCCTTTAATATCCAGACCTGCCTGCTGGAGGGTCTACAGAAGCATCTGCCGGACGATGCCCACAAGCGGGTAAATGGACGCCTGCACATCTCACTGACTCGCGTTTATGACGGCAAGAATGTGATCATCTCAGAGTTCGAGTCCCGCGAGGAGGTGCTTCAGGCCTTGCTCTGTGCCTGCTTCATTCCGGGCTTCTCTGGCATTCTGCCACCAAGATTCCGTGGTGTTCGCTACATGGACGGTGCCTTCTCTGACAACCTGCCCATTCTGGATGAGAACACCATCACAGTGAGCCCATTCTGCGGCGAAAGTGATATTTGCCCCAGAGACCAGAGCTCGCAGCTCTTCCATCTGAATTGGGCCAACACCAGTATCGAGATCTCGAGGCAGAACATAAATCGTTTCGTACGCATCCTGTTCCCGCCACGTCCCGAGTTCCTGTCCAAATTCTGCCAGCAGGGATTCGACGATGCTTTGCAATTTCTGCATCGCAACAATCTCATCAATTGCCGGCGCTGTGTAGCGGTTCAGTCCACTTTTGTGGTCTCGGAAACAGTGGCCCAGCCCCAGGAGTTCGATCCCGAGTGCAGGGAGTGCAAGAAGCATAGAAAGGTGAGGAAAAAAAAGGAAGAAACCTCTTTAGGTCCTTATATTAATGAAAAACTGTATTTTCAGGACGCTTTAAGCTCAAATATGCCTCAAACTGTTTTGGATGTGATTAAGGACTGTATTGAACAGGCCAACAAGGGTTTGGCCAACTGGATATTCAAGCATCGCGGCATCAAGCTGCTTTCCCTGCCCGCCACAGTGCCCATGGACTTCCTGCTGGCCACCATTACCAAGTAGGTTTTTTATTTTTTCCTCTAAAATTATTAACTAAATCTAATTTATATATTTTTCTTTACAGAATTACCGCTTTGACGCCAAAGCTGACAAAGCAAGCCAGAATAATGGTGGAGGATTTTATTGTTCAGCTGAATAATGCCATGCAAATACGGCTGCTCAATAAATTTACGGTAAGTTAATTCAATGCTAAAGATTCTCATTAAACACTGCAAGTCACTGTCATGTAAAGCAAAATCAATGAACTAGTTCTTAACCTTAATTTGATAAATGAAAGAACTTACAACAGTCTAGACATAAATTATCAAATTATTCCTCCTCATTCATTTAGTTTTTGTTTAGACTAAGAAGACAATCAGTAAAATAATTCAAAATGATGAATGAAATATTTTTCTTGCAGCTCTATGACCAGCCCCACTTCGATGCCACTGGACTCCTGCACTCTAGTCGCTTGTATGGACCCCGGGTATCCATTCTAGTGGATGAATGGTAAGCGAGAATATAACAAAATATACCCAAATCAAGTTACTAATAAATGAATCTATTTGAATTTTCAGTGGAGCCACACCCTTGGAGGACGATGTGGATAATTTTGAGCATGTCCTCAAGATGACAACGCATAACGATGCTCTCTATGCCTACTATTACACCGACAACAATACGAACAAAGTGAAAGTTACCGAGATCTTCGATATGACGGAGCACGATGAACTGGCCACAGATCTGCAGATATACGAAGGTTCCGTAGAGGATCATCCCAATCCACATCAGCATAGCCACAATACAGTGGTGAGCGAGTGGAATGGCGTTGAATCAGGTTAGTATTTCGTAAAATAAATATGTTTTCGCCTTTCCAAAAATCACAAATCATTATTTATCATTTTTGCATACAATTTGCACCGAAACATTTTTTACAGTACAAATTATGCCCACGACACCTGAACTTCACGACGTAGCCTTTTAAAGCACTTAAAAAATATATATTTAAATACAAAAAAATAAAACCTAATTAAGCCATCAAATTTTCAAATATCATTGGCAGGTAAATGATCCAAAATTTGTAAATCACAAACTCCCATCAATTTTACAATTTCATTTTTCCCAAAATTACTTATTCTAAAAGTTTATTAATTACTATTTCCAATCCTCTGCAGACTTCTTCATCGATGCCCAAACACCGAATGTGGATGAGGACAGTAAATTAATAGCGCCACAGTTCGTCGCCCGGCTTGATCTGGAGAGCGAGTCAGATGCTAGTGTCCTCAGTGATCCTGAGGTTGATCAGAGTTTTAGCAGCAGCATTACGCCCAACAGCGATATGTATATAGAAATTGAATGAGAACGAAGCAAGGAGGAGGAGGAGACACGTCCCGTCTCATCTTAGGAACTGTAACGAAACATCTCCAAAGCGGCAAAGCCTAGTAGCGTTTCCATTAGTTTATGTAACTAGTTCTAAGTACGACCAACGTATGTACCTTAACTTAAATTAGCTTAATGCTGCCATTGTAACATCCGTCAGTTTTGTAAGCGGCAATTAACAAATAATTGCATTCTTGTTATTATATTCACCTCTCACATGACATGTAATACATCTCTTAATCCCATCTGTGTTTAGGCCTAAGTTGATAATGTATAAAAAATAAATAAATAATAAACAAAGGATTTTATAAAGCGTAGAGTGTTTAAATTAATAGATGAATGGGGAACTGAGGTTGCATTGATGTGAAATAATAAAAAAACAGCAGTATGCAATTAAGTTAGGGGACTGAATTTGAAATCGGTCATAAATAAGCCAAAGAAGCATTAATTTCAATCGGAAGACCTTTTGGTGGTGTTTTATATTAAGTTAACAAATAAATTTTAACCATTTTTTTATGAATAAAAGCATTTTAACAAAGCCCAAATAAAATCCTCGATATATTGTCAACAAAAATATTTAATTTTATTATAATTATACTTTAAATAAAGATGTTAAAGAATAGTATTTATATTGTAATCTGAAAATTTACTGAAATAAATGATTATATAAAATTGTTGATTTTAATTATTAGAATTTCATAACAAAATTAAATTTCGAACAGGTATCGATAGAGTAACCATCGATAAAAAAGTTCCACCAATAGTACCGGTCAAACCTCAACGATAGTTATCGATGGTGAGCCATCGCAGCTTTCACATCTCTAACTCGTAGCCGAATTATTGTTTTTTGTTTCCACTAATTA